>CM070014.1:36938932-37048932 GCA_036247105.1 Cirrhinus mrigala
ACCATTAAAATTTAATCCATAAATTAATTTAAAAAATATAAAAATAAATATGTAATAAGTATATTGCATCAAAAAATGATATATACTATAATATATATTATTTTAAAATAAATACAAATTTAATTTAACCATCATGAAATTGAATTTATTTTTTATTTAAGAAACTAAAACAAAATTTTTTATTATTACTTTTGTTACACAAATTGGGTTGACTTGTACTGTTTTCATTATTTTAATCAATTAGACATTTTGACTACTGAATTGTAATTTAACCATTAAAATGGAATCCATAAGTAAATAAATAAATACATACATACAAACAAAAAGAAAAATGAAAACTTAAACTTTTACTAAACTGCTGTTAAGTTGTATTAGTTTCATGATTTCAATTAATTACATTTTTGACTACTGAAATTTAAATTTAGCCATTAAAATGAATTTTTTTTTTTAAAAAAAGGGAAAAAAATATTAAAAGAATAAACAAAAGTTGTGTTAAACAAAAGTTTAATGATTGCATGAATCCAGAAAAAAAATAAATAAAAAAAACACGCAAAAATCCTGAATCTAAAATTACAAGCTTTCTACACCTGGGGAACCATTAATATTTATAATGCCAGGCACATGGAAAAGAAAATAATTCACTCGGAATACTAGCAAAAGGCCAAAAAAAAAGTTAAAACCGGAAAAAAAGGAAATGATCATAGCCAGAGTCTTAATACCTTCCTAATAACTCACACTTTTGCTGTTCTCCTGAGAGCCAATTACCAGACAGAGAAACAGCAGCGCTTTTCCATAAACCGCTCTGATTGGCCGTAGACGTTTAACAGTCTATAAACACCAGCGCTTGATCTGTACGCTCCACGCACACACACACACACACACACACTCTATCTGTTACTCCGAGCTCAACAGGTCTGAGAGCAGCGTGACGTCACGCGTCTGAGGCGGCCGCTCTCCAGTTCCAGTAATTGGTAATTGGATGCTATTAGAGACTCCAGCTGAGTTCAGCTCTGAGCTCTGCATTCGGATCGCCACTTCAGGACGCCGTGATTCTCCAGCGCTGCGCTCACAGGTGTGCACGAGGAATACTGATGCTCACACACACTCTGACTCTCTCGAAGCAAACGCAGCTCACTGGATTTCATACAGTATGTTGGTCAGGCTGAGGCGTATTTGATGCTGCGGGGTTTCTGATTTGTTTGTTTGCCACAGAAGAGGCTCAGAGGGTTTCATCCCATGTAACCATGCAGGACTATCCAAACACTACAACTGTTTATGTATAAAAAAAAAAAAAAAAAAAATGAACAGCAATATAAAGCCAGGTTTGACACAGACGCTTCATGCATTTTCAAACTGACGCTACATAGCGCACATTCAATATTGTAAAAAAATACATGTGAAACAGTGTGCGGTATGTTATATTACATTCTGTTTTATATATTATTTCAGTATATATATATATATAGATATATATATATATATATATATATATATATATATATAAAACAATGTTATCACACACATATATATATATATATATATACATATGTGCATATATATATATATATATGTGTGTGTGTGTGTGTGTGTGTGTGTGATAACATTGTTTTATATATATATATATATATATATATATATATATATATATATATATATATATATATATATATATATATATACACACACACACACACACACACACACACACACATTATTTGAAATCAAGAAATGTATACAACTTTATTTATTAAAGATAAAAAAAAAATCAACTAATTATGGATTTTTTATTTTAATGGTTAAAATAAATTTCAGCAGTTAAAAAAGTCAATTTATATTTATATTATATTATATTATATATTTAAATATATTAATGTATTTTTTATAGAAATTTAAATTTAATTTAAAATTACATAAAAAATAAATATATATTCATTACAAGAAATTATATATATATAATATTATATTCTGTTTTATATATTATATATTTCAGTTTTTTCTTTATATATTAATATTTGATATATATTTTATGTATATATTATTTCAGTAGTCACATTAATTGAAATCAAAAAACTTATACAACTTTATTAAAGTAAAAAAAAAAAAAGAATTCAATTTTAATGGTTAAAATAAATTTCAGCAGTCAAAAATGTCAATATATATTTATATTTATATAAGTTCTATATTATATTATAATAAACATTCTTTACAAAAAAACGATACAATATATTCTGCTTTATATATTAAGTTTTTTATTTATATATTAATATATTTAATATATTTTATGTATACATTAGTAGTCACATTAATTGAAATCAAGAAACTTACACAACTATTTATTAAAGTTCAAAAAATAAAGTAATTCCATTTTAATTGTTATGGTTTAAATAAATTTCAACAGTCAAAAATGTCAATATATATTTATATAAATTCTATATGATATGATATGATATGATATGATATGATATGATATATTTAAATATATTAATTTAATTTTTACAGACTTTTTCATTCGATCTAAAATTACATAAATAAATATATATTATTTACAAAACTACATAATATTATATTCTGCTTTATATATTATTTAATTTTTTTTATTTATACATTAATGTTTTATATATTTTATGTACACATTATTTTATTAGTCACAATTGAAATCAAGAAACTTATACAACTTTATTTATTGAAGTTAAAAAACTATATATATATATATATATATTATATAAATTCTGTATTATTATATTATATTAATACATACATACATATGCATATATATATAAATCTATATATAAATCAGTTATAGAATTAAATACATTTGTGTGTGTGTGTTTTAATAAAGTGAAAAAAAGAAAAAGTTCATTTTTGTCAATTAATTTGTGCTTACAGAAAAATGACATACTGTACAAAGTAGAAATACTGCAGAAGTACATCAGCCTGTTATTCTAAGCTTTTCTAATCTTTGTCACATGCTGCGTTCTATTTTCCTCAGAAATAAACATTTCAACAGAACAACAAAGTGATTGAGAATGCATGAACACATCTGTGCGCTCTTAATGACAAACATTCACTTTAAAGCAAATCAAATGCATCAGTGAGTCATTACATGACAGTAAAAGCTCTTTAGCACATGTTCACAGAAAAAAAAAACAGTAAATAATCTTCTCTATTGATAATCATACACCTGCAGAACAAATGCTAGCATTAGCATCGCTCACCCTTACTATTAGGTTGCCAAGAGACGTCTGTGCTGACAATTGAACACCTGCGAAGCTAAAATTACCACTGCCAGTTTGTTTCTTCACACGTTAACCTCGTCTTTACAGTCTGAGGCAGGAGAAATTCAGTAAAAAAGGCAATCAGAGTATCTGCTGTCCTCTTAAAATGTTTTTTAAAATAAAATGAAAATTATGATTATTAATGAATTCATAAATATTTACTATTTCTATTATTTTTAATATTTACTTTTTTTAATAATATATTAAGTATAAGCAATTTTAGCAATTTTATATATATATATATATATATATATATATATATAAAATAAAAAATGTAAAATATTATTACTTAAATTAAATTATTAAACAGTTACAGCAATTTAACATGTATTAAATTAGTTGAATACACATGCGAATATAAATTTAATTTTAAAAACTATTTATTTATTTTAACATTTTATTGTTACTATTATATACACACATATATAAATTTATATTATAATAATGATAAAATTTTCAAATAAATAATTTAATTATTTTATTTGTATTAAATTAATAATTAGCAATAACTTTTTATATTATTTTATTATATTAAACTTTACTGAAATATCTTAAATATTTGGATAAAGATATATATATTATATATATATATATATATATATATATATATATATATATATATATATAAAATTATAATTTATATTTATCATTCATTATATTTATATTTCTATATTTATATTTATTTCATATATATATATATATATATATATTATATATATATATAAATGTATATAAATAATATTTTATAATATTTTATATATATAAAATTTATTATAACTTTATTATTGTTAATTAATATTAAAATTATAATATAATTTCTATTATAATAACATTTTAAAACCTACAATTTTATATATTATTTTTTGATATATTAATAATTAGCAATAATTTTAATATTTTATTATATTAAATTATATTAAAAAAACACCAGTTATAATAATAAATGTGCATATATATTTATTGTTGTATTATATATATACGTTATTAAAAACAATAATAAACTTTATTATTAAATAAATTATTTATTTATTATTAGAAACACACACACATATTTAAATATAATTCTGTTTTTCAATATAATTAATATAATTAAATATTAAATTAGTATAATTGTATAGTATAATTGCACTCTTATAGTAGAATTCCACTATATAAGACGACTTCACAGGTGGATGTGGTTTATCGGCTACATGAACACCATCACGAACATTTCAGTCCAGGGATTCAAATCTAATTAACGAGGCTTCGTTCACCTCCGGGACAGAGAGGAAACATATGAATCGTAATTGGCTACAACGTCCCTCCCCTTCCTCCTACCAGCCTGTTGAATGACAAGGGAGCTAATTAGAATCTGATTTGGCCATTAAATGATACAAAAAGAGCCAGAGAACAGACAGCAGCCAGGCCACACTCGCTCTGAGGCCGCTTTTAATTATATTTATGTATAATGGGCCTGACCTGAGCACAGCGCAGGGAAACTGAACGGCCGCTCACGCCTTTTCTGAGTCCAAATGCGATTCGTGTAATGAGAGAAACACACATCTGGCTGCGATTAGAGACGCGGCCGGTCGCGTGAGCGCGTGTTAGGAGCTAAAAAACCAAGCGGCGAAACCTGGTTTTCAATTCACATGCTCTATTTTAAAGTCAAATTATTTTAAACACGTCACCCAAGAGTTATGACAGATATCTCTTAAATTGAGTCGGTTCAGTGTCGTGTTTGAGTACCCCTGAAACGTCGTCCTCGGAGTAAGTGCGTATTTTGCACACGATTTGAGCGTTTTGTGCGTTTCGTGCACCAGCTCCGCTGACTTACACTGTCATATTTTGCACCAAAATAGCTTCGGGTTTCATCCGAGATGAAGCGTCCCGGAGGGTTAAAGTGCCTGAAATTGCCACTTACTTTTTTAGCTCTTCAAACACATTCTCACATCTACTGCAGTCAGGGTTTTTCAGTAACGCTGTGCGTCTGAAAGCGGCTCCCGTCTTGCATGTTCTTGTTCCCTCTAAAGGTTTTATCCATCCTTAACCTCCTCATGTCACTCCATTAACTCTATAATGTCAAACCAGTGCCCTCATTTCCACAACACACTCCAGTTTCCTTCTAAAACACACACCACGAATGGACATTCAACCATCTTTCCCTGTAGACGATATTAATGATTTCTCCTTTAAAGCACCTGTTTGTGACGCCGGCAGAAGAAGAAGTGAAATTCAGGTGGCAATTTATCTTGTCCTGCAATCCACAGGAAAACAAAGAGGCAGCGTAATTAGTTTATAAAGTTTAATCAGCTTGATGTGCCTCTTTTATCTGGTCCTGTTTTTTATTTACGTTTTTCTTCATTAGAGGCTCACTCGTGTTCATTTCATTTGCACAGTTTCCCTCTTTCATTACTGCAGAGGTTTCTTTGTGCTTAAACAAACACTAACTACAAATAAGTTGAAAAAAAGTTTCTTCTGCTCACCGAGGATGCATTTATTTGATTAAAAATACAGTAAAATCAGTAAAGTTGTGAAATATTATTAGAATTCAAAACAGCTGTTTTCTATGTTAATATATGTTAACATGTCATTTTATTTCTGTGATCAAAGCTGAATTTTTAGCATCATTACTCCAGTCTTTAGTGTCACATGACAATATAAAAAAAATTATCATTTTTTCACAATTCTGACTTTTCTCTAATAATTGCAAGTTTATATTTCACAATTTAGACTTTTGTTTCACAAAACTGCAAGTTATAAACTCACAGTTGCAAGTTAACATCTTGCAATTGACTTTTTTCTCATAATTACATACAATTTATATTTTTTTCTTCATAAATCAGTTTTTTTTTTTTTTTTTTTTTTTTTTGGGCAAAGTATTTAAAAAAAAAAAAAAGAAATTGCAACTTTTTATCTTACAAGACTTTTTCTTGATTATATAATCTTCTTAGAGTTGCTTGCAATTACGGGGTGGGGAGGGGCACGGAATTGCAAGAAAAAAAGCCAATTGTGAGATAAGAAGTTGCAAGTATCATTTTTATATTTTTAGCCCATGTCAGAAACCAGCATCCATACAGTTTTCTCAAATAATTGCAAGGTTGTATTTCACAATTCAGAATTTTTTTCTCAAAACTGCAAGTTATAAACTCACAGTTTCTTGCAATTGGCTTTTTTCCTCATAATTACATAGTTTACTTTTTTTTTTTTTTCTCATAAATCAGATTTTGCTTCTCAGAATTTGACATTTTTCTGAATTCTAAGTTTACATTTTGCATTTTACATTATTATTATTATTAATTTTTTTTGGCCAAAGTATTAAAAAAAAAAAATCTTACAATTCTGATTTTTTCTTGATTATACATTCTTAGAATCGCTTGCAAGTACAGTGCTTAGTTTATATTATGGAGTTTTTATTATATTATATTAGTTTATTATATTTTATATATTATATATATATATATATAGCAAGAAAAAAAGCCAATTGTGAGCTATAAACTCAAAATTGCAAGGAAAATATGCAAATTGTGAGATAAGAAGTTGCAAGTACCATTTTTATATTTTTATCCTGTGCCAGAAACCCAAATTCAACAGTTTCAATTGTTTTGTAACTTTATAAACAAATTTCTGTAACATTATATGAATAAATAAACGTCATAATTATGAGATATAAACTCTTGCATCTTGCATATCTTGCATTTTTAGTTTTGTTTCAGACACAGGAAAAAAAAGAAAAAAAAAGAAAAATATTAAAATAATAAATAATAAAAAATAATTTTATTTATTTATTTATTTAGGCCAAAGTATTAAAAAAAAAAAAAAAGAAATTGCAACTTTTTATTTTACAATTCAGATTTTTTTCTTGATTATACTGTATATTTTTCTCAGAAGTGCTTGCAATTCGTTTAGTTTATATTATGCAATTTTGAGTTTATATTATGGAAAAAAAATAGAGATATAAATTGTGAGATATGAACTCAAAATTGCAAGAAAAATATGCAAAAAGTTGCAAGTACCATTTTAATATTTTTATCCCATGGCAGAAAGCAGCATCCATACAGTTCCCTCAATGAAAACCCAAGTTCAACAGTTTCGGTCCGTAATGCACTCTAAACTAAGCGACTCCGTCTCATTTCCGCAGGAACGCACAACGAGGAAGCATTAGACTAGTTCCACTCCAGTAGCGCATTCACTGCACGAGCATGAGCTTCCTGATAGGGTTATTCTCCTGGGTCTGGTCCAAACATCACGCAGGCTTTTGATCAGGGATCTCAGGCGCTGTAACACAATGCCGACGGCCCATTAGCTCAACAAACACAAAGGGAAGCCTGCTGGGCGAGGTGTGTCTGCGCGCCCTTCTCTCTCTCTAGGTCACTCTCCACACCGCCGTGAAAATCTCTGCACGCTCGCAGATTGATAATCACAATCTTTCTGCGCCGTGTTATGATACGCCGCCTTATCGGATATGAAGTCAAGGTGACGAGCAGAGAACGACTAACCCGTTGCAGCGGACGGACCACACGGCTTTGGTCCGCTGTAATCGGACTCCACCGGCCGCCCGAGGGAACAGGCAGAGACACCGGAGATGAGCAGTTCTGCTACTGACACAACCGCTGCATGCAGTTCATGTGTTTCTGCAGCTGCTTCACCTGCACATGAGTCTGAGAAACCAGAGCCGCTGTATTACCTGTCACTGACCAGAAAACACCCGTCTGGATCATCAGAACCACGTCACATGATCCTGATTAAACACACCGTCTGGTGTCACCGACACCATCTATCTATCTATATTCAAATACACACACACACACACACACACACACGTATATATTTGGTAGTATTGTATTTATGATGCATTTACAGTACATTGCAGTATACAGGTAGAGTTAATTTGCAAAAACAGATAATTCATGGTTTTACATTGTGCCTTCCAGTTAATCTCAATCAAACTGCAGTTGGGTTATGATTAGGTAAAAAATAACTAAAAAAATACAGCTAATTAACAATAAAGCAATACAAAAGTTATCTGGTTTTGTAAATAAACTATTAATATGTATATATAGTTTATTAACATTTTAAGATTTGTATTTTGAGAAATAAAGTATTTAGGTTTCATTTTGTAAATAAAATACATTTGAAATAAAAAAATACATAATGTTAATATTATTAATATATTATATATTAATAAGGTTAGTTAAAAAAAAGATACATATAAAGACATATGAATAAATAAATTATATTATTATTATTATTATTATTATACGATTTTATTTATGTTTGTATGCATGTATGTATGCATTTATTTATTCATTTATTGCAACTTTGCATTTATATCTCGCAAAATTAAAAAGGTAATTTAAACTATCTTACATCTGACTTTTTCTCATAATTGTGTTTATATTACACAATTTCTATTTATAGTTTATATTACACAGATGTCTTAATTTTGAGTTGCAAAAACTCCAAAAAGTTACAATTTTGAGTTGAGTTGTTATATACTTGCAATGGTGACTAATTATATATTGCATCTCAGAAATATTTCTGTTTATATCTTTCAGTTCTGAATTTATATCTGTCAGTAACGTGCGAAAAAAAATCCACAAAAGTGAGACAAACTATTAAATATCAATATATCAGATAACTATATATATATATATATATATAGCACATTTTATCTTACAATTAAGACTTTCATTTCTCACAATTCTGATTTTTAAAAAGTCAAAACTGTAAGATATAAGCGCAAAGATACAAGATTAAAAAATACTGAACTGTGAGACATCAACTACTAAATATTAATATATTTAAGATATAGATATTTATATTGATAGATATAGATGTATAATATATATACATGTATATGAGAATAATATGCATATATAAAACTCTTGAACTTTAAGCAATCATTTAAAGTTCGTCTGAACAAACCTTTCTTCTAAATAAAAAAAAATCTTAAAATAAAAAAAACAACACTGCATTTGCATGAATTTCTTTGAATTTCAATTCTATATCTTTAATTCCACTTTTTTAAATTCAAATCGCCATTTTGAATCTGCAATAAAATTCCAGCACTGAATCTGAATGAAAAGAGCGTTTTCAATTCATCTGTGAATGACACACAGCTCTGGTCACGGGGTTAAACAGATCTGGTTCACAGTAATGCAGCCGGAGACACATCATCATATTCTCAGCCCGTCTCCGCGCATTCAGGCTGATGCGTCGGGAACGAGGCCATTTACCGAAAGCGCCTGGCAGATTCGCACCCTGCCTTCTGGTTTGAGAGCGGGGCTGAACGTGCGCGTGTCGAATGGATAAATCCCTTGTTTAGCATAAACAGCCTCATGCCACTCATCTCAGCCATCTGCAATTTCCCTTCTCGCCTCGGGACGCCAACTTCGCCTCAGAATGCGTCTGCGAGAAGGATCTTCAGGATGTGCCCGTGGCACTGTCATTCTCTGCCCAGGTGCGCAGGAAGACGAGTCTCACCTGTGCGCCGCGAGCGATGCCACCCCGCTCAAGAGACCGGCGCTTCTGAAGAGCACGCCGATTGTGTGCTACTGCATCCGGCGCTAGAGAGTCTCTCAGAAACACTCGTGGACGATTTCAAAGCGATTGCGAGCGTGTTTTTACAGCTGCGCGCTCCGCCTCGGGGTGACGTGCTCTTCAGAACGCGACAGTTTGGCCTGCAGCGAGATGAAGCTCACGCTCGCCTATTTGCTCTGAGCTGGAGTGACCAAACCTTAATGAGGCATTAGTCAACATTTAACACAGACATTTGAGAGCTATTCTTACTTCCCTCAGGCGGCGACGTGCAGCAAATGAGCTGAGAAAACGTCTGGAATTATACTGGGTTATGCACTGCATGCAACATGTTCACACAACAGTTCTTTGCCTTTCTTTTGTGCTGATAAACACTGCACACTTTATGCGAATGCATAATGCCATAAACTGAGAAGAAAAACAAAAAACAAATCATGCACTCTACCATAGCTTTCAAAAACATACAATATATTTAATGCAACATTTAATTCAGCTGACTGAAACATTGCATTAAATATACTGTTTGTTTTGTTCTTTCTTCTCTATGCATGATGCAATTTGCATTTCAATTATAAGTTCACGGGTTGTTAACATCTTATAGCTTTGAGAGTCTCTGCAATCATGCACAAGAATGATAATAACGCAAAGAAAAAAAAAAAAAAAGATGCATGCTTTGAATTTTAAAAAGAACTGAAATTCACAGAACTGTGATTACAAATCAAGAACTTTATTTCCCAGAATGCATTGCCTGTTGAACTGTGAACTGCATTGGCACTATCAGATGAGAACAGAATTTGAACTGAATAAATTTCAACATTGAACTGAATTGCAACGTGTTCACGCAACAATTGTTTGCAATTGTTGCTCATGGTGATGATAAACCTTGCATGCTTGGAAAAAAAAAAAAAAATCCCAATGCATAATGCCATAAATTGAGAAGAAAAATAGAAATAAAAGATGCATACCACCATTGCTTGCAAAAAAAAAAAAAAAAAAAAATGATATATATATATATATATATATATATTTAATGCAACATTTAATTCATCTGACTGAATTAAATACATTGCATTAAATACACTGTTTTGTTCTTTCTTCTATATGCATGATGCAATTTGCATTTCAATTATAAGTTCAGCGGTTATTTAACATCTTGAAACTGTGAGAGTCTATGCAATCATGCACAAGAATGATAATAATGCAAAAAAAAGAGATGCATGCTTTGAATTTAAAAAAGAACTAAAATTCACAGAACTCCAAAATGTGTGATTACAAATCAAGAACTTAATTTCCCAGAATGCACTGCCTGTTGAATTGCAAACTGCACTGACACTATCAGATGGGAAACAGAATTTGAACTGATTCTCTTTCCACATTGAGACTGAATTGCAACATGTTCATGCAACAATTCTTTGCATTTGTTGCTCATTGTGATAATAAACCTTGCAAACTTGAAAAAAAAAATGCAAATGCATAATGCCATAACCTGAGAAAAAAAAAAAAGAGAAGCACGCAGTATATTTAATGCAACATTTAATTCATCTGACTGAAACACTGCATTAAATATACACCATCTTGCAAGCCAATTTTTTCTTCTTTGTTTATGATGCAGTTGTTTATTTATAAATTCTGGCATCGTTATTTAACATTTTGAAGCTTTGAGAGTCTCTGCAAACGTGCTCAAGAATGTGCGTTTACTGAAACTAATTATGCAAAAAAGAGCTGAGTTTGAGTTTTTGAGTTTTAAAAGAAAAGAAATGTACAGTATGTAACTCCAGTAAGTGTGACTAAAAACCAAGTTTGAAAAGTCCTGAAATGTAAAGGTTGCAAAATGAACTGAGAATTAAATTGCATTGACATTACTGAATTAAGTTGATAACAAGTCAATTCTTTTTTTCTGAATTGTGCACGACCCTAGTGCTGGTTTGTTTTTACTATAGTATTTATTAAGGTACACAAATGTATTTCAATCAAAACCATGCATGGAATAGCACTGTAGTTTTTCTAAGTGCCACAAGGCCAGAGATGAAATCACAAGGCCTTGACTTTCACAAGCACTACATACTGTCTAAAGCTCAAGGGCCACTTGAAGACAGTCACCGGTGATGACCTTGAGAAACAGGACAGACTTACACATCTGGCCAATTCAAAAGGTCAGATTTCTAGCTGCTGGGAAGGAGAGATGTTTCATTTATGATTCACTTCATGTTGGCCGTGCCTCGCTGATGGACAGCTGGCTCCGGGCCGCTCCGGTCCGACAGTGAACGCTGAACCGCCCCATTGGCCATTCAGCACCACCTCCTGCACAATAACAGTGTTTGTCAAAGCTGATGAGGAAATAACGGTTTGAAGGGAACAAATTGGTCCGTCTTCACTGCGCCTTGTAAGCAGGATGCTAACAGCCAACTGTGCTTTACGTGATGAGGAAGGTGATTTTGGGATGCGTGGAGGGATGGAAAAAGGTAGGGAACGGGACACGGGCCAGTTTATTTAGTCAAAAATATTTCAAACAGCTAATTGGAGGGTCCAAAACACACACACACACACAAACATACTGCATACAGTGCGTTATAAGTATTAGAACCTAACCTTGACCCTAATAGAAAACTCATTTTTACAATGAAAAACATTATTGACATTATTTTTTTATAGCACTTTTACAAATAAGAGGCATCTATAAATTGATGTTTTGAAAAACTGTCAGACTCAGCTCACTTCTGGATACAAGTTTGTCCCTTAAAAAATCATAATTGTTGATTATTAGCCTTGATATTGTCATTGCAACTATTGTTTCAATAAATAAATGTATCTAACCACACATCATTATTGTTTACGTAGAACATCCAAAAAAGTTGAGAAATGTATGAATTATTTATTTAATTAATTATTAAAAACAAAACAAACCTGCAGATATTAAAATACGCTGTTAGTTAGGATCCTTTGTGCAAAGTTAGTGAATCATTGGTTCAACTGATTCATTCAAAACAATGATTCATTTAGGAATGAACAAGTTTTTATAAGGGAATCATTACATAATTCATCCCACCGATTCACTTAAAGCACTGATTCAATCAGGAATGAACAGGTGATTGTTTTATTGTATGAACCATTGAATCATTCTTTCAAGCTTTTTGTTTAATACACTGAAAGTGACTGCCTTTCTAATACTCATTTAGCTGATTCTTTCAAAACACTCATTCAGGAACAATCACTGCATCACTCGTTTGACTGATTTGTTCAAATCACTGATTCATTCAGAAACAATCAATGAATCATTCATGAAAAAACATTGATTTGCTCAAAACAACAATTCATGAAAGAACAATCATTGAATCATTCGTTCAGCCAATTTGTTCAAAACACTGATTCATTCATGAAAAAACAAGTGACTGCTTTTATAAGCGAATCCCTGAATCATTCGTTTAACCTATTCATTCAAAACTTTCATTCATTTAAAAGCAATCAATGAATCTTTCATGTACAAATCACTGAATCATTCATTCAACTGATTCAATCAAAACTAGTGACTGCCTGTATAAGTGAATCATTGAAACATTTGTTCAATCAATTCTTTCAAAACACTTATTTAGGAAAAATCACTAAATTACTCATTCAACTGACTGGTTCAAAACACTGATTCATTCACAAACAATCACTGAATCATTCCTTCAACCAATCTGTTCAGAAAACTGATTAATTTAGAAACAAACAAGTGTCTGTCATTATGAGTGAATCAATGAATCATTCATTCAACTGACGAACAATGAACAAGTGACCGCTTTTCTAAATGGATCACGCAATCACTCATTTAACTGATTGGTTCAAATTACTGATTCATTAAGAAACAATCAGTGAATCATTGGTTCAAAACACTTTTTCATTCACAAACAATCACTGAATCATTCATTCAATCGATTTGTTTAAAACACTGATTCATTCAGAAACAAACAAGTGACTGTCATTATGAGCGATTCACTGAATCACTGATTCAATCAATTTGTTCAAAACACTGATTCATTAATAAATGAACAAGTGACCGCTTTTCTAAATGAATCATTGAATCATACATTTAACCTATTTATTTAAAACATTCATTCATTCAAGAGCAATCACTGAATCATTTGTTCAAAACAGAGATTCATTCATGAACGATCACTGAATCATCCGTTCAACTGATTTATTTAAAATACGAGTTTATTCAAGAATGAACTAGTGACTGCCTTTATAAGTAAATCACTGAAACATTCATACAATCAACTATTTTAGAAAACTAGAGGCACAATCTTTGAATCACTCATTCAACTGACTGGTTTAAACCACAGATTCATTCAGAAACAATCAGTGAATCATTTATTCAAAACACTAATTTGCTCAAAACACTGATTCTTTAAAGAACAATCAGTGAATCTTCCCCGTAAAAGATTTGTTCAAAACATTATTCTGAGTGAATCACTGTATCATTTGTTCAACCAATTAATTCAAAACTTTGATTCATTCAAGAACGAACAAATGACTGGCTTTATGAGTGAGTTATTTAATAATTCATTCAAATCTGTGCTTTCGCTGGCAAGAAAATATCATAATATTTTGTCTAAAAGTAAATATTAAAAAGTAAATGTTAACTTGTTTACTAAAATGTACAACAGTAACTTACAATCTCGTTTGTCGTGATTTTAAATGCTGTAATTATGACAGTTTTTTACTGTAATTTACTGTATTATGGAAACGCACCGAGCGAAGTCTCCCGCTCTGAAGTTTCAGTGTGTTACAGTCTGACCTAAATTCTTCAACTCTTAGACAGTTTTCCTGAAGTGAGCCGTGTTCAGATTTCTCCAAGGATTTCCGTGCTCCCCTCCTAATAATGATATTTTGATGAGGTCACTTGAGATGAAACACACTCACACTCACACACTCGCACAGAATGACCTTTAAACAGCACAAATTCTTCTCTAGACGGGACGAAACAGTGACTAAAGACGATGATGCACAAAGCTGCGTTCACTCCACAGCACAAGCTCGGGGCAAAATGACTCAACGCGACCGCGTTCTGATCATCCAGCGAAAAAACACGACGTCCTGACAACAGGCACCAGCATCTCATTCAGCGTCCGACAGGCGCTCTTCTCGTCCAAGACGTGTAAAAGTCCGCATTCAAAGCGCACTACATCTATTGTGGTCGCTCGTCCTGCAGGCCCGAGGACAGACAGAGGCCGCTCTTTAAGAGTTTATTAAACGGCACTTACGGCCCTTCCCTCTTCACCAGATTGCTTTTCTCTTTAGTCCTTTCAAAAGGGACAAAACACACACATACGGTTGGGAAAAAGAGTCTCGGACAACAGGAGACGCTTGGACGAGGCTCTCGGCCCGTTGCTACGAGACGCCACGTCCGTCCCGAGCAGCTCCTCAGCATTCGCATGAATCTTCCTCCGTCCGTCAACGGCGCAAACAAAGACCCGCAGCCTGATAAATAACAGGTAGATTCCTGCGTCGCCTTTTCTCTTCATCAAATGAATGCAAATGGAGTTTTAAAGTCCGGGCTGAGAAATAACCCCGCGTGTTTGTCTTCAGCATTCAGCAGCTGAATAAAGCAGCGGTGAATAGCGTTCGGACCGAAACAATCGCGGCCGTGTTCGACGCCAGAGGCGACGTTCCCATAATGAGACGCTCGGAGACACGCATCTGATCTGGAAACAGTCTTTAACGGGAATGTTTTGATGGTAAAGGTCGGCAGGAGGGTTTCGGGAAACTCAGATACTGATGTTTGCTTTCGGAGAATCACACAAACACATGAGGGAGGGAAAGGAAAAGCCCTGATTCTCTCTCTACATTCCTTTCTGACAAACACAACTGAGATCTGATATCTCATCCCATCAACAGGGTCGAGGTCACATAGGAGCAAAGCCATATTAAGACTTCTTAAAGGGGATTTAGAAATATAGTCTCTTAGAATAGTCAGTGAAAATGTGAAAATAAAGGAATTTTCTGTATTGACTTTTCACGTGTTTATTTTGACTGGCTTTGCATTTACTATTTTTTTTTTTTTTTTTTAGGTTTAAAGGACATTTTTGTGAACTTAAAATAAAATTAGTAATTTAAATGAAACTCAAATGAAAGAAATTTAAAATTAAATGTATTTATTTTTTATTTTAATGTACAGTAGAATTGACATTTAGCATTAAAATTATCCGAAATTCAAAGAAATTAATTTACCTCAAAAAGTGTTTTTAAATATTATTTAAAGTATTTTTTATCAATTTTTTATTATTTATTTAAATGTAGAATTGAAATGTATCATTAAAATAAACTGAAATTCAAAGAAATTAAATTGCCTCATTATGTTTTTTTTTTTTTTATTATTACAGTATTTGAATAATTAAAATTTTATATAGAATTACAATTAAGCTTTAAAAATTAACTAAAATTCAAAGGAATTCGTTTATCTAAATTATTATTTTTATTAGAATTTAAAGTATTTTTTTTTATTTAAATGTACTATTTAAATTTAGCATTAAAATTACATGAAATTCAAAGAAATTAATTATCCAAAACTCAAAGAAATTAATTTTTTATTTATTTTATTTATTAATTTATTAGTTTTTTTATTATTATTATTATTTGAAGGATTTATTTTTTTATTTTTTTATTTAGAATTACAATTTAGCTTTAAAAATTGTCTAAAATTTAAAGACATTCATTTACCTAAATAAGTATTTTTATTATTATTTAAAGTCATTTTTTTATTTAAATGTAGTATTTAAATTTAGCATTAAAAAGACCTGAAATTCAAATAAATGTTTTTTTTATTATTATTTGAAGGAATTTTTTTAATAAAGTTTTTTTTTTTTTTATTTATAACTACAATTTAGATTTTAAAAAATAATCTGAAATTCAAAGAAATTAATTTACCTAAATAAGTATTTTTATTATTATATAAAGTACATTTTTTATTTCATTTTTATTTATGTCTTTAATTTAAGTAGAAATTTAGCACTAAATTGAAATAAAATTCAAATATATATATATATATATATATATATATATATATATATATATATATATATATATATATATATATATATATATATATATATATATATATATATATATATACACTACCGTTCAAAAGTTAAAAGGATAATATCAACAGTTGTGCTGCCAATATTTTTTGGAACCTGTAATTTTTTTTTTTCAGGATTCTTTCATGAATAACAAGTTTAAAAAGTACAGTTTTTATTCAAAATATAAATATTTTATAACAATGTAAATTATTTATTATTAACTTTTAATAAACTTTTAATTATTAACTTAATACATCCTTGGTGAATAAAAGTATTAATTTCTTAAAAAAAAAAAAAAAAAAAAAAAAAAAGAAACAATAAAAATGTACTGACCCCAAATTTTTGAACGGTAGTGTATATATATATATATATATATATATATATATATATATATATATATATATATATATATATATACATATATATATTAATTCATATTATATATATATATATATATATATATATATATATATATTAATTCATATTATATATATATATATATATATATATACATATATATATATATTAATTCATATTATATATATATATATATATATATATATATATATATATATATATATATATATATATATATATATATATATATATAAATTCATATATAACTCATATATATATAAAATAATTTTAAATTATTATCATTAAAATATTGCATTGGAAAAAGTCTAGTTTTAAAGTAAAAAAAAATATAAATAAATAAATACAATAACATTTACTTAAGATTTATAGGTCTTACATACAGATCAGGGTAGATCTACACATTTAATTTCCCAGAATGCATCCCCAGTTTTGGATTTGTCTGAACTGCAAATCAGTAAATCCCTCTTCCTGTCATTATAATGCAACTTCCTGTGTGTTGTGGTGTGTGATTTTTTTTAAATGCACATACAAACACACATAAATTGTCAAATGATCTAACAGAATACAGTGAAATCAGTGTCATGACAAATCTGTCTCTAGATTCTGAAAAATGCATAAAATGTCAATGCAGCAGAAGCAGCATTTCAGATGTACAAAAAGTGATTTTGATGTACGGCTGTGAGCAGTTTCTTTTCAGAATAACAAGCACTAATGAATGGCACACAATAACAGCAGTCACATTTATTAAGAAGGTAAAAAGGGTCGCTTTGGGTCGATCGCATGTCGTCTTAAACGGCCAAACATGCCGAACATAAAGCTGCCAGCCGAAAGCTTGCGGCGTGATGAACTGCACAGACTCGCTGAGCTCATGCATCTGTTTACTGGCATCACATTGTGAATCACGGCGGCTTCCAACCACCTCTGGCTTCCAGGAAGTCAACCATCCATAGCTTCATCAGCAGATGGACAGCGCCAGAGGAGGCCGCTAATAAAGCCCGTTCACAGACAGACTCGAATTATCATCTCCACACCTGCCAAACCGAGCTGGATAAACAGATAAACAGTCCCGCAAACGTATATTCACATGACAAACTGCATTTATTTGCTGAACGGAGCCCGCGGACCCTCATCCATCACGACCTGCTAGCGAGACCGTCCCTGGCCGGCGGCAATAAAAATGCTTTTCTTCCATACGCAACACAGCAAATGCAATCTAAACCGCTGCCTTTTCCTGCCGGCCTGCATTTTCTGTAGCTGGATCTCGCAGTCGGCTGTTAGTCTGAGAAATGACACCCGCGGACGCCGGCGGGAATGAATAAACATACTCAAAACACCCTGAAAAAAGGAAAACTTTTACTGGCTGGCTGTAAATATTAAAATAAAGAAGAAATTATTTACAAAATTAAAACACTGTGTGTTGTTAATGAAATGTAAATTAAAAAAAATAAATTAAAAATAAAAAAAATCTATTTAAATATTTAATTATTATTTTAATAAAAAGTATATTTAAAACTATATTATATTTATATTAAATAATATATATGGAATGAGTAAACATCCAGAAAATAAAAGGAAAGGAAATTACCTAAAATTATATATTAAGAAAGAAAATTACTTAAAATTCCATAGTAAAATATATAAAATATTTTAATCTATTTAATCTCATATATTTAATTAACTTATATATTAATAATAATAATAATTATTATTATTACTATTATTATTATTATTATTATAAATAATAATAATAAATATGAAATAAAATAAAAAATAAGAATAAATTACTTATAAAATTAAGAATTCTGTTCATGAATTCTTTTAATAAAATGTTTTTTTTTTTCATTTTTTTAATCTATTTAAATATTTAAGGATTATCTAAAGTAAAAAAAGTACATTATTAAATTTAATAACATTATATTTTACAAAAATATTATATTTAAAAATACATTATTTATATTAAATAATATAAATGGAATGAATAAACATCCATAAAACAATTGTAATATTTGAATCTATTTAATCTCATATATTTATTAATAATAATAAATATTAAATAAAATAAAGAATTAATATGAACAAATTATTCATAAAACCAAGAATTCTGTTAATTAATTCTTTTAATGAAGTGTTTTTTTTATATATATTTAATTTTTTTAATCTATTGTAATATTTATTAATTAATTATCTAAAGTAGAAAAAGTACATTATTATATTTAATACAATTATATTTTAATAAAAAAAGTATATTTAAAAACACATATTTATATTAAATAATATAAAAGGAATGAATAAACATACAGAAAACAATTTTTATATTTTAATCTATTAAATCTCATATATTTATTGCAATTATATACTAACAAAAATACCAAATTATATATATATTTAAATGTGTAGGTCCATTATATCATTATATACCATAAGAATGAATAAAACTCTTGAAAATGACCTAAAAAAAGGCATATTTCCAGTGGTGAAATTAACTAACAGCTGTAATTGTCATGCGAGTCCACCTCACCTGAGCATAAAAGAGCTTGAGGCCGCAGAGACGTACCTGCCTGTTCAAATAAAAAACCACAATGACATAAAAGCGGCGGTTCTTCGCTCCTCTGGGCTTCTTTGAGCGACCGTGATTAGCCCGGAGGATACGCCATTAATCTCTGATGGCCGTCACATCATGAAAGGGCCGAACTTGTCGGCGGAAGTGGATGAGCTGCGTCTGGTTCGGGTTCCAGTGTAAACGGAGAGGCGCAGACCGACGCACTACAAGCTCGGACAGAAAGGACACCTGTTCCCGAAACACAATGCGGCCCTGTGAGGCCGCGCACAAAGAACCGTCCTGTGAAGATCTGCTCTCTGATAACGCGCCTGCAAAATCATTACGTGCAGGACTTCGGCGCGGCGACACACAGCAGATGCTGCCATCAGTCAAAGCTTAAAACAAGAGCGCGCTTACGGGAAAAGAAATGACGCTGCTGACTCAACTACGGCTACATGCACGTTCATCTAGAGAAATCTGAAAATGCATCTTATTCTCTGTTTATTATTAGATTTAATGAAATTATATATCAATAAAAAAGCTAAATAATAACATAACATTAAATCAGATCACCCGCAGACCTTCACACTAAAACTGCAAGAGCTTCCTGACAATCACCAGATCCAATCTGAAAATCCAATCTGACTGCTTACAGGCCGCTACAGATTTACTTCAACACAGCTGATGCATTCTGGGAAGTGCTGTTATCAGTGGCAGCAATTAAATTAATTAAGTGGCAATATTTGCTCAATGGAATTTATTTCAAGTGACATTTTTTATCTTTTTAAATGTGTTTTTTTTATGTGTCAAAAATTTAAATTTAACAAGTTATTTCAATCAATTATTACTAATAAAAGGTACTAAATTTAATTTAGTGCTGGGCAGCGATTCATTGCAATTAAATCGCAATATAGTACAGAAATATATCAATTAAAAATTCAAATATAAAAATAAAAGCTAATTCTAAAATTAACAAATACTATTTATACTATAAATACACACACATGCATGTATATATTTAAGAAAAATATGTTATGTTTATATATTAAATATACTTCTATATAATATAAATGATATATATATAAATAAATATATATTTGTAAATATTAACAAAATATATACTGTATGTGTGTGTCTTTATATATACATAATAAATATACACAGTATACACAAATATATTATGTGAACAAAAACTTTTATTTTGGATACGATTAATCACGATGAATCATTGCTCAGCACTATATTATATTATATTATATTATATTATAATATAACTGCATAAATAAATAAATATTTTGTATAAATATTTTGGTTGTTACTGTTACGAGAAAACCTTTAAAAATGGATTTAAAAATGGAATAAAGCTGAAGAAATTTAAGTATTATATGAACTAAAACGAACATTAAAAAGTTTGCAAAACTAACTAAAATAAAATAAGGATAAGTTGAATTATTATTAAAATTACTAAAACTAAAACATAACTATTTTTTTATTTTTTTTATTTTTTAAATCTAAATAGAAATGTTTTTAGAAAATATAAAAATAATAAAAATGGCAGAATCACAAAAATTATTTTATATTATTTTTTAAAAGAATTTTATGTTGATGCATGCTAGGTAGTGTTGTTACTGTTAACTAAACATAACTATTAAAAATGCTTTCTGTGTTTAAATAGAAGATAAAAAATAAAAATGTTGATGAAAAACTTAAAACCTAAACAAAAACTAAAAAGGCTGCCAACTAATTACTAATTCAAATTAAACCCAAATAGGTACAAAATGCAAAAATAAATAAATAATAAATACACAAATACACATACTAAAATGACTAAACTAAAATGAAAAATATAAAAATAAAAGCTAATTCCAAAATGAATGTACAGTGAAATATCCAAATTGTAATATTTAGTGTTTTGCTTAAAGTTTCCTTTAATAATAATAATAATAATAATAATAATAATAATAATAATAATTATTATTATTATTATTATTATTATTATTATTATTATTAGAGTTATTAAATAATTATTTAAACAAATAAACAATTATTTAAAAAATATATATATATTCAAAATAAATTTTAAAATAAAAATATACATGAAAACTTAAAATCTAAACAAAAACTAGAAAGGTTGCCAGCTAATTAAAATAAAAAGTTTAAGTATTAAAATGACTAAAACTAAAACTGAACTAAATTAAACCCAAATAAAAATGATAAAAAAAATCCCTAAATTTAATAAAAATCACAAATACACATACTAAAATGATTAAACCAAAATTAAAAAGGAAAATATAAAAATAAAAGCTAATTCCAAAATTAACAAATACTATAATAATATGTTTAAAACATTAAAATAATACCTGTCCATGCATCCATCATTCTATCTTTTAATAAGGTCTATAAACCTTCAAACAAAGGCTTTTAAAACTATTTCAACATTCAAGGTTTGTCTTGCTTTTCAAGTTTTCTTTGAATTCTCAGTGTAATTCTCCATACATTCTTACGTATTCATTTTCTGGCTCTCATTTGCTCAGTGCAAACTGAATTCAATGCTCTGAATGATGAACAACCTGCAAGAGTTCATGAACTCGTGCAAATGTGTTTGCATTTGCACAAAACACTACAGGATTTGCTGTTTGTGCCTCATGCAAGGGCCTAAAATCGTATTATTTTTTAATATACAAAACCATATGCACAGCTGGTGTTTTTCATCAGTCTAAGAGGGCGATACTTGGTCACAATAAACTGTAAAGCACACTTTCTTCAGTCTGTCTTCAAGGAGCATCTGGTGTCTTTCCTGAGGCCTCCTTCTTCTGTTTCCTAGATTCTTAGATTCACCTCCGCCCTCCACAATCACTTCCCTGCTAACAGGCTTTATTTATGAGTTGAGTTCCAACTTTAAATCAAATCAAACTTTTTTGAACGCTGACAGAACGCTGTGTTTACTTCATGCGAACGTCTGCGGGGATCCGTGTCACGAAAGAGGAAAAGGAGACGTCAAGGAGGATCCGACGAGCGCAAACACACCTTTATCGCTATCCTTATCAAACCGCAAACGCAAATCTGACAGACTGTCACGCATCTCTAAACCGGAACGTACAAACAGATCCGCAAAAATCAGACTCACGTTTGTTTGTTTACACACAAACTAGTGGAAAAGTATGACAATAAAGCATCACGTTCAGCATCCAGGTAAGCATGCTGTAGTAAATTCCTTCAGAGAATCAAAGAATGAGATCACAGTGTCTTTGTGACGGCGTAACCGTAAACGTGAGCAGGAGGAAAACGAATCAAACGCGTTCGGCTGTCAGTCCAGCGGCAGATCTGTGAGTTCAAAGAGCTGAAGGTCTGTGGAGATCAGACGCCACGCCGTCATTTCACAATGATTTGGGAAACTTGAATCTTTTAACACATGCAAACACACTGATGAATGAAGAGCTGGAAGACTCTCAAATCTCCTCAAGAACATGTGTGGAAACCATACAGAACAATACCTCACCATCACAACGCCAGCGAGATTCAAGCTCATTTCTGTCTCAGTGGACTGTGATTTCGTGAAAAACAGATTTGCCTGATAAAAATTATGTTTTAGATTTAAAAAATGTGTTTTTTCCAGGTTTTTACAAGATCCAGGTTTGCTGTTCTTGTTTGTAGGGCGGCACAATTTGTCCCCAAAAAATGTGTGATTATATATTAACATGACTATAAAAAACTACTGCTACTACTAAAAATAATATTCAGTTAAATATTCAAATTGTAATATTTATTATTTTGCTTAATTTTTTCTTTAATAATAATAATACTTATTATTATTTTTTTTTTATTACATAATTATTAGAGTTATTAAATAATTATTTAAAAAATAAATAACTACTTTTAAAATTAAAATGATTATTCATAAAATAATCATTTAAAACGTTTTTTATCATTTTTATTGCTTCAGAACTCAATAATAATAATAATAATAATAATAATAATAATGTATATTAATAATAATAATTATTATTATTATTATTGCATTGTAATAATAATTATTTTTATTATTATTGCAGCATTATTACATAATTATTAGTTATTAATTATTTTTAAAAAATTAAAAAATATATTTTTTTAAATTAATTAAAACAATTTAAAATAAATAATAATAAAAATAATAATTTCATACAACTGTAAAATTACAATACACATAGATAAAAAGTAATATTACAATTATGAAATTTCTCTTTTAAAAAAGTATTTAAGAACATAAAAAATAAATAATAATACTAATAATAATAATTTTTAAAACTAAAATTCCAGTAGTAATCTAAAAAATAAATGACATTAATTATAATATTTCTCTGTAAAAAAAAAAAAAAAAAATCAAGTATTTAAGAACATAAAAGCAATAATAATAATAATAATAATAATAATAATATAATAATATAAGAATTATTATTGTAATTTTAAAGTACACCTGTAAAATTCCAATTAGCATATATAGCATATATAAAATTAACAACATATAAAAAAATAAGTAATATTGCAATTGTAATATTTCTCTGTAAAAATGAGCATTGGATGATAATAAAAATTTTACAGTACGGACACTAATATCTATGAATGTCTGTATTTCTTTGTTTTCAGTCATTAAACCATTAAGATTTTTGGCAGAAAATCACAGGAAGCCCTTAAAGCTTCACTCTGAACCATGCAGCACATATATTTATTTAATCAAATCCCAGTCTATTATTGTGATTAACAGTTTGAAGTGAAATAATTAAAAAAAAAAAAAAAATGAAAACGCTGCACGATTCCTGTCACCAGCAGTAAGTGTGAGTCAACACGAAGCGTGCGTCTCGCGATCATTTGGGAGGGCGAACAGATGTTATTCTATCTGGCCTCTGAACAAGCAAGTTAAATGTCTTTCTGTGCAGTATTGTAATTCACTTAACGCTGGAAAAGCCCTGAATGTATTAGATAATGAAGAGGGTTTTGGCCCCGTCCACTTAACTCTACAACTCCACTTATGATCGCATTGTCCATTATCCAAATGGACAGCACTCTGCCATATTGATCTTCTCCCCTTTCCAGTCGCCTCGTTCCCCCGCGCTCATCTGCATCGCCGCAAACGGCGCCTCGCCCGGGATCCGGCCCTATAAATCGGCGGCCGCGGGGAGATGCGCTAAGCGATTATCGCCGTCCTCCGCCGGGGTCGTCCGCAGACCTCCGGGGAAACACTGGGGCTCGTTAAGGAAGATTAATGAGCGCCGCCAGCGCTCCCGCCGGATACGTGACCCCACATCTGAGCTCAGTGCCTTAACGGGGACAATCACAAACAGCGGGACGCATTACTAACAAGGGAGGACGAGACCCGGGCCATTAGCTGCTTTTGACCCGTAAAGAGAGAGTCCAGGCCAGATGAATTTACGCAGAGAGGTGACATTAAGGAAAAAAAAAACTCTCAAAATGTCTCACACTATGTCTTTGTGTAGCTACAAACTCTTCAGCAAAATGTCCCAGAACATGTTTTAATAAAATAAAATAAAATAAAACTGCTTATCATTATTATTATTATTATTATCATCATCATCATCAAAATCAAGTCTATCTTATTCAAACTGTGCTGTAAAATGTCCTAAAAATGCTTTAATGTAAAAAAAATAACAATATGGAATGTAATAAAGGGAATGCATATAATAATAATAATAATAATAATAATAATAATATCAAATTACTCTTACTACAAACTGTGCTGTAAAATATACTAAAAATGCTTTAATGTAAAAAAAACCCCTAACAATGGATCTAACTAAGGATGCTATAATAATAATAATAATAATAATATCAATTACTCTTACTACAAACTGTGCTGTAAAATATACTAAAAATGCTTTAATGTAAAAAAAAACCCCTAACAATATGGAATCTAACTAAAGGAATGCATATAATAATAATAATAATAAAAATTATTATTATTTCAAAACAACAATTAGAATTGTAATATTTATTATTATTACTATTATTATTAAAATCAAGTCTATCTTACTATAAACTGCTGTAAAATGTCCTAAAATTTTTACTTTATTATTATTATTATTATTATTATTTATTTCAGAAATATTTTTATAGTTTTTAATTGTTATAATAACATTATACCCAATATTTTCAATGAGTTTTTAAAATATTTTTATTTTTTTTTTTAATGTATTATTCTTATTTTAATTTTAGCTTTAGCAATTTAGTATTTTTATTTTGAGTAATGTAGATAGTACAAAACGTACTTTTGTTATTTGTTTTGTTTTTTTTTTTTTACATTTTTATTTAGCTTTAAATTATTTTTATTATTTTAATTATTTTAGTTTAAAATAAACTATAAACTGTGCTGTAAAATGTCCTAAAAATGCTTCAATGTAAAATATAACAATATGGAATGTAATAAAAGGAATGCATATAATAATAAAAATAATAATAATAATAAAAAAAGATAATAATATCAAAATAAAAATTTAAATTACAATATTACAATATTTTAATTTTAAAATGTATTTATTATTATTATTATACTGCAATAGAATATTACAAAAAAAAATTTAAATGCTCATCGTTTACATGTATGCATTTGGCAGATGTTTTTACTCAAAGCGACTTGCATTGCATTCAAGGTATACATTTAATTAGTTCATGCATTCCCGGTAATCGAACCCATGACCTTGCTGTTGTGAGTACCTTGGCTTACTTTCTTCTCTTAAACACATAAGTATATAGCAGAGTGTTCTTTTCCATAAAGTGAGGGGAAAATGACCAGAAAGCACCTTAAACACACCATCCATACATCTAGAGCTCTATATTCCACATTTTCTGTAGTCTCATGATGTTCTGAATAGGGGTGTAACGATATTTCGTAGTACGATATTTTGCGATGCAAAAATGTTACGATATGTATCGTAGAGTGATGACGATACATTTACGATATGACGACAGTCTAATCCTATTGGTTGAGCTGCCGACGTCTCCTCCTCTGCAACAGCACTGCTTGTGCTTTCATTGCAGATGCAGAAATCATTTGAACTGAATATTAGTAGAGCAACATGAGTTCGGCTGAAACTGAAATTGAAGATACCCCGTCTTCACGCCCGACGTCTGGCAGCATTTTGGTTTTACAGTCACCCGACAGTACGACGGTAAAAAAAAAAAAAAAAAATACAGACAAAACACTATTACAGTCACGGCGCGTGTTATTACCACGGAGTGGGAAATGAAAAGTTTCGTGCTTCAGACTCACCCGCTTTTCGAGTCACACATTGGAGCAAACATTTCTTAAAGCTTTTACGGCTCTTCGAGACAGGAACCTCCGAAGAAAAAAAAATATATATATATATATTTAATCGTTTTATAAGCAGCAGCCACGATTTAACCAGTTACCACACAGATTATTATTAACAACCAATGGAACATTTCAGCGCATGTTGGAGTGTTGAAAACATGATCAAGATCATTTAAAATAGCCTATAATGGAGCTGTATGATCCATAAAATACAGAGAAAGGCTATAAATAAAGAAAAAAAAATCCGGAAATGCGTGTAGTATAGCCTGCAACTTGGTTTGCCAGGTAAAAAATACAAAAAATGTCATAGTAAACTGTGTCTGATATGAAAACTATGCTAGTCATTGTCCCATAAAACGATAAATGGCAAATAACACATAGTATTTTCATTACGTTTCATTTATTTAGTTTTTTGTAAAGTAAAATGAAACCTTGTTGTTTGCAACTACGTTTACCCCGAGACCGTGTCGCGAACACCAGCTCGACTGCAAAACGCTTTCACTACGAGAGAAAGCGGCAGCCGCGCAGCGATTCCACCGCTTGACGCGTCCCACGTGAAAGGGCTTTTAAACGGTCTTCAGACAGAGCGTGAACACAAGCATGGGACCGTTTGAGAGCAGCGTCAGCGTGTACCGGATTGAGTCCAAAGAGCAAATACCCGTGCCTGTCACCCGACCGACCCGCACCCGACAGATAAATATTATTCCACCCGTTACGTCAATTTTAGTCAAGTTCACCAGTCGGGTAGGACTCTGTTTCGCACACACATAGAATCTTGCATCGCAAGCAGGTTTAAAGAATTTGACATCTTGACAATTTTATCACTATCATGTTAAATGTAACTAATTTTTCAGTGACAGACAGTTGTTATCCCGGAAAACAAATGTTGGTATTTTTTTTAATACAGAAGGTTTTTATTAAACCTTAAAATGTGACCTTGTATGTACAACTAAGAAAGTTATTGAAATTTATTTTTTTTTAAATAAATCTGTTGTTTGATTTTCAGTTTCATGTTTTAATTTTTGTTCAAAATATCGTGATACATATCGTACCGTGAACCAAATATCGGGATACGTACCGTATCGTGACCTAGGCATATCGTTACACCCCTAGTTCTGAATGAAACTGAATACATTATTTGCTGAAAATCCCTCCTGTCAGACTACAGCGGAGAGCAAATTGTTCCTCTCAGAGCTTCTGTGTGACTTCAGAAGAGCAGGAATCCAGCATATGAGATCTATAGACGTCTATTACTGTACTTTCATGGTGTTCTTCCGTCATTTCTGAGCTTGACGGCTCTGGTGAACATTATAAGAAAACACAGTCCGGACATCATGCACACTGACAAACCATGACAGGGTTTTCATTTGCGGCTGAACTATTGCTTTTCTTTCGGAGCGAGTCAGTCAAACAGCGAGTGTCGGTTTACACGTGTACGAGCAAAGCCGTCAGAGATTATGCACGAGACGATGAAGATATTTGCCGTTTCAACACCTCATGTGCTCCACCGACCCAAACCTGCGGGGCACAGGCGGCTTTTCAGCGGATAAAACGCAGTTTCATGCTTCGAATACAAGAGAGGAGATGAAGTTTAAATCAGAAACATGTGAACTGAAGCCGCTTGTTTAGCTTTCTCATAAGAGCCGAGAAAGAGCATGAAACACAACAGGTGAATCACATCCAGAATAAAACAGCAGAAAGAATCAAGTGAAAAATCACTTTGGCCTTCCTCTGTCGAACGCTTCTCAATTTCATGTACTTATGTCATTTTTTAAAATTCAGCTTTAATTGATTTTTAATTCAAGTTTATTTTTTTTTTGCAATTCAGTACTTATTTATTTTAATTTATTTGCCCCATTTCTAATTTTCTAATTTTAAGTTTTTAAAAATAAATGTAATCTTTCGCATTTTTTCAAATTTGTAAAATTATTATTATTTTAATAATATTTTTATAGTTTTTAATTGTTATAATAAGATTATACCCAAAATTTGAATTAACTTTTTATATTGTATTACATATGTATTATTATTATTATTTTAATTTTAGCTTTAGCAATTTAGTATTTTTAGTTTAAGTTTTGTTGTTTTTTTTATATCGCTATTTAGCTTTAAATTATTTTTATTTCATTTTTAGTTTTGGAATTTTAATACTCCAACTTAAACATATTTAAAATTATTATTATTATTATTATTCATTTCTTTCAGCTTTAAATGATCAAAAATATGTTTATAGTTAGCAATTTAGTATTTTTAGAGTAATTGTATGTACTTTTTGAAAAAAATCTATTTAGCTTTAAATTTTGTTTATTTCATTATTAGTTATGTAATTTTAATACTCCAACCTAAATGTATTTACATTTTATATTATCATCATTATTATTATTATTATTATTATTATTATTATTAATTTATTTCAGCTTTAATTATCAAAAATATGTTGATAGTTTTCAATTGTTATAATACCATTATACCCAATATTTTGAATGAGGTTTTTATATTAATTTATTTTAAACTTATTTAAATTATTATTCACTTTTTAATTTATAATAATTACTTATATTTAAAATGATAACATTTTAATTTTAGCTTGAGCAATTTAGTATTTTTAGAGTAATTTTATGTATTTTTTAGCTTTTAATTTATGTATTATTTAGCTTTAAATTATTTTATTTCTAGTTCTGTAATTTTAATACTCCATCCTAAATGTATTTACATTTTACATTATTATTATTATTATTATTATTAAAAATATGTTTATAGTTTTTAATTGTTATAATACCATTATGCCCAATATTTTCAATGAGGTTTTTATATTTATTTATTTTACTATTATTATTGTTTCATTTATAGTTTTGTAATTTTAATACTCCAACTTAAATGTATTTCAGTTAGTTGCCAATGCAATATTTATCATTTTCATTTAAAGTTTTAAATAATTTAAATTTTCAAAATGTTCACGTTCATATTTTGTGTTATTTTATTTCATGTTTTTATTTGTAATTTTGGTAATTTTAGTACTCCTAAAAATCAAGTTATTAAATAATTTTTGTTTTATTTTTTTATTTTTTATTTTATTTTTTATCTAATATTTATATTTTATTTTAGCTTTATTTCAATCATTTTATTTCATTTTTAGTTTTAGTAATTTTAGTACTCTTAGACTTAAATCCTCACGAAAAACAGCAGGTGAATCTCCTCCAGACATGAAGAATGGCCTCGGTCTTTCCTCTGCCGAACGCTCGTCTTATCAGCTGGATGGAGATGGAGTGGAATCAGAAGTGTTTATCCATCGCTTTAGAAACGAATAAACTCAGTGAGATGAAACACAAACAGGCCTTCACTTCCACCAGCAGACGGGCCAGGAAACGCTTCACAAACACACCCGTGTGGTCTGGATCTGATCGCCCCGCTTCAGCACAACACGCATCTACATTATGGAAAAATGGACTTATGAACATCCCACAAGAAACAGAGATGTTCAGACGGAGAGGATTCCAGATGTGCTGATTTCACTGCTTTACAAGAGCGAGGAAACCTTGGCAGGCGTCTCCATCCGCGCGGCACCTTTGAGGTTTGACCGATTCGAAAACATGAGAAATTATAAACACTGCTTTATTGCTAATGGAAAGAAACATGAGCCTCTGCAGTCCTGCACGATCCCGCTCACATAAAATGCTCTTATTCTGACATCAGAAGCAGAATGCACTTAGACGGTAAAACGTGTAACGCTGCTCTGGATCTCTCTGACATTTGTGAGGAGCTGCAAAACTCAATGTTTTCAAAATCAGCTGAACACACCAGCAGCGCTGCTTTACAGCGATGCATTTACAGATGCATCTTCTTCTCAAAAATAGTTTAGTGCTGTAAATGCTACAAAATATTAGCTATTTGTGTTAACAACTGCTGAGATGAAGCTGCAACTTCATTCACTTTAAAGCAGTGCTAATAGTTGACTGGTCAATGAATAGACTCTTTGTTCAGACTAACCGCTGACGAGTTTATTTTATGTTCTCTGATTCATTGTTTAAACCAGCACTGCTAAAAACATTGACATTTATAATGCAAGCCCTACATTGTAACAAAATTACACTGAGTTTGACAGTAAAATACTGTAAAAATGCTACAGTAAAAACCTATTAACTGGTTAACGGTAAGTTTCCCTACTATATACGGTGAAGAACTGTATTGGACATTGTAACTTCATTGGACATGTAATTTTAGGTAGTATACCGTTTTCGGAAGTAAAAAAGGACTGCAAACTGTAAACTGACATTCACAGAATTCCCTGCGTTACATTTCAAATCTGATGTTTTTTTTGTTTTTTTTTTGTTGAAATAACCAAGTTTTAATTATATACTATTACAGCATATATAATATAGGGTAAATATTATAGTATACAATTTTTCTCACTTTTTTTATATTTATTACTTTATTTTAATTTTAATATTTTAGTTTTAGCAATTTTAGTTATTTTGTAACTTTTTAAATTTTTAAATGTTTCAGTTTTTCACATTTTTTATCTAGCATTTATATTTTATTTTATTGTTAATTTAAATGCTGAAAATGATTATGTTTTGTCTTTATTTTTATTTAAATTCTAGTTTTAGTACTCCAATTTAGTTATAATTAAATATCATTATACAAACATTCAGAATTAGCTTTTTATTAATTTTCTTATAATTTTATTATCTTAATATCAGTGAACAATTTAGAAATTTCAGTTCAGCTAATGTATGAACTTTTGTCTTACATTTTTTTGTTTTTATTTCTACTTAGCTTTAATCTATTTTATTTCATTTTTAGTTTTAGTAATTTTTTAGTTAGCTGTCAATGCAACATTTCTCATTTTTATTTTTATTTTTTTAATTCTTTTTTATTATCTTAATATTAGTTTAAGCAACATAGAAATTTCAGTTTAGCAATTATATTATGTAAAATACTGTCTTTTAAATTAGTTTTTATTTCTAATTAGCTTTCATTTTTTATTTCATTTATAGCTTTAATTCTTTGAATATATATATATATATATATATATATATATATATATATATATATATATATATATATATATACATACACACACACACTCAATTTTGCTTATTTATGTTTTATTATATTTATTATTTTAATGTTAATGCAATTTTATTTCAGCTTTATTTCAACTATAAAGCTAGCATATATTTTGATAAGTATCATTTTACAAATATTCTGATTTAGAATTTTGATTATCTTAATATAAGTTTTAGAAATATAGAAATTTCAGTTCAGCAATTTTATTATGTACTTTGCCTTTTACATTTATTTTTATTTCTATTTAGCTGTCATTTATTTCATTTCATTTTTAGTTATCTTTCAGTTAGCCGTCAATGCAACATTTCTCATTTTAATTAAATTTTTATATATACATTTTTTTCAAATTATTCAGCTAATATTTATATTCTATTCTATTTCAGCTTTATTTCAATTACTAAAAATGTTAACGATAAACACTGACCCTGTCCCATCTCCAGCCGTTCTACAGAAGGTTTTACATACGTCGTGAAGCACACATGCTGTACAATAATGCTCTGTGAGGACGCCGTATGACAGCATCGCATGAACGCCTCTGAAACAGATCGGATAGAAGAGAAGCGGCCTGAAAATCCCATTACTGCCAGAAAGGTCATGGCATAGTGCAGCGTTCCTGAGAGACCGCGCAAACACACACACACACACACACACACACACACACTCGTCAGCTCCCTCGCCGCTGCTCTTTCTCCACGCACGCGGCCGCATCACAGCAAACACGGCCGGTGATAATACCTGCTAGAATTGATTTAGGCTGTGATTGGAATAAAATCAGTTTTGGAGGTGAAGTTCAAGGTTTTGCCCCCGTTCCCGAGCCCCATTTCCTGCCGAATCGGCAAATATTTGCCTCCGGAGGGCCGCCGCAATCACAGAGCTCATAAAACAATCCGCCCCTGCAATAGTTTGAAAAATACAGCCTGCCGAATTGTTTTATTATATTCCCTTTCCTAATTATAGCTCTTTCCCTCATCATTCCCTCTCGCCGTGACATCACTCCACTAATATTAACGGTAAAGGCCAAAAATGAAAAGTCTGTCACCATTTATTTATTCGTTCACCCTCGTGTCCTTTCTTTCTTTTGTGTACAGTCTCATTCTTTGGTGCTCTTTAAGTCGTATTTATTCACACGTTTTGTTTCGGCTGAGATTAAAACCTCCAGAATCCTGAAATAGCAGACCTCTGACACCAAGTGAGAATTCATAATGAGACGGTCTGGAAAAGAAGAAGAACTGGGAAAGAGTTTTATCTCCCAGACGGCTGCGTGACCCCGTGACAGACACTGGGAAAAACGTCCAGCGGGAATCTCACTCTTCCAGCACAAAGACGTACTATAATACACTGAGACTAATGCAATGTATTTCTGTTCTGATGCTTGAAATATTAATAAAAAACAGAGCTGTCCTTTGAGAATTTAGCATCATTATACAGTTCAAAGTGTTATAGGAAAATACAGTATTGCAATGCACAACACTGACATAACATGCATGCTGTTGTAAACAAAGAAATGCGTACTACTGTTCAGAACTTCAAAAGAGACTTTTCTGCTTACCAAGGAGCCATTTATTTGACTAAAAATACAGTAAAATCAGTAAAAATGTGAAATATTATTAGAATTTAAAATAGCTTTTTTCTAAGTGAATATCTGTTAAACTGTAATTTATTTTTGTGAATTTTTAGCATGATTACTCCAGTCCTCAGTGTCACATGATCCTTCAGAAATCATTTTATAGCTACATTTATTTGATTCAAAATCCAGTAGAATCAGTAAAAATTTTAAATATTGTTCATATTTAAAATATAGACACTTTTCATTGCATAGACAATTTCTGATGGATAAAATTAAGTCCTATCATACATTTTTTTTCCAATCTCATATGGCAAAATATATATATTTTCAAATATATTTTAAAAATATATTTAAAAATATACCAAAAAAGGCCATAAATATATTTTTCCTAAAATATGCTTCAAAATATATTTACGTAAATATATTTCTTTTCAAACAATATATTGGCTTTTTTTTTTAAATATGTTTTTTAAAAACAATTTTTTCTTCCCATGTGTCCATTAAGAACCATATAGCACATTGAGACGAATGTATATTAGTAATTAAATATTAATAATAAACGGAGTCGTCCTTTGAGAATTTAGCATCATTATACAGTTCAAAAGATCTAAAAAATGTATAAGACAAATGTATAAAAAATACAATAATGCAATGCATAACACTGACATAACATGCTCCTGTTGTAAACAAAGAAATGTGTACTACTGTCTACAATTTTGAAAGAGTATCTTCTGCTCACCAAGGAGGCATTTATTTGATTAAAAATACAGTAAAAACAGTAAAAATGTGAAATATTATTAGAATTTAAAATATCCATTCTCTATGTGAATATCTGTTAAAATGTAATTGATTTCTGCAATCAAAGCTGAATTTTCAGCATCATTACTCCAGTCTTCAGTGTCACATGATCCTTCAGAAATCATTCTAATATGCTGATTTGCTGCTCAACAAACATTTCTGATTATTAAAATGTTGAAAACAGTTGCGCTGCCCAATATTTTTATACGTTTTAAAAATATGTTTTATTTTTCAGGATTCACAAATGAATAGAAAATTCAAAAGAACAGCATTTATTTTAAATAGAAATCTTTTGTGACATTATAAATATCTTTTCTGTCACTTTTGATCAATTTAATGCATCCTTAATGAATTAAAGTAATAATTTATTAAAAAAAGACTTTTGAACAATAGTACATATTTGAATAATACAGAAATGTATGAACATTTATAAATAAATTAAAATACGTTTAATTTTATATATAATTAAAGATATTTAAAGAGACATTAATTCACAAGAGAATAGACATTTTTATATTTTTATATTTTATTATTTTATTTCAGTTTTAGCAATTTAGTAATTTTGTAATTTAGTAACAGTTTAATCATTTTAATTTTTTCCAAGTTTTTTTTAGCTGTTCAAATTTTTCATCTAACAATTTTATTTTCATTTTTATTTTATTTTACTTCCTTGCCTGCAATCGTGACTAAATCTAATCAGGAGCCAAACAGATTTCTCCCAAAATGTTCTTTCAGCCAATAAAATCATTTGGGTCTGGTTTTGGCACGACAGCGGTTTCTCACAAGCTTGTTTTGCTCCAGAACTCCAGATATCACAGCTCAGAGTTGCTGAATGTGAGACGTGGCTAATACAGATTCATCCGCTGGAATGTTTGCGGACGGCTGGAGAAGAAAGCAGGAAAAACACACTTCTGCTCAAAGTGCTGCGTTTCTCGACCGTAATCAGGGTTTTATGCTGGTTTAGTCGCGTTGAAGCTCGGTCTGCGGCGGTTACGCCTAATATCACGATTAAAAGACTAGCGCTAAAATCTACAAATGTGATGCAAGAGCCATTCGATCCTTCTTCTGTGAAAACAGGAAATCTCCAGAGGAGCGTTCTTGGACGGACACGAGATCCGAGTGTTTAAAGGCTTATTTACATTGTGGCAAAGGTATGATTAACTTGTTAATGTTGCACATAACTCCGCTCGGCCAATGTCAGCAAACGGGTGGATTTGTAATCAAAACTAAACGATTCTCAAGGAGAAAACATATCCTGAAACCACAGCTGCGTTCCCAGCGTTCGTCTGTCTCTTTCTGAGCATCTAAACCGCGCGGTTCGTCAGCTCTGAGCGACGCAGCTTGTGTTTCTCGAGCGTTTTAAAAGCGACACGCGTTTGATGCGGGCCTTTATTACGGAAACAGACGTGTAATCGAAGCCTGCGCAGACTTTCCCAGTCTTTGAAATGTCAACAAGGCACAAAGTAACAAACAAACCTCGTCTATTTGCATAAAGCGCTACATTAGACCTCCAGGGGTCACGGCGTTTGACCCTTGAAACCGAAGCCCGAAGCAGCCCTTCAAAACCTCAAACACGCTTCACGTCAACTGGAAAACAAAACACGCTCCGTCTGCTGAAACGCACGATGATTGAGCACATACTGAACCCAATAAACAAAGCCATGAATGAATAAAGAGATAAAATGAAATACTGCGGCACTGGAACGGATACAGAATTGATTCCCTAAAGCCAACATGAAATCAAAACTGACCTTATTTACTTTCTTGATGGGCTTTGTGTTCTTGCTCTTCTTGGGAACGATTCATCAGAGCATATTAGTGCAAAAATGTCTGCCTTGATAACATTCAATCCAAATAATGAACACTTTCATTTTCAGCTTGCATCACAAGTCTTATATAGACACTTTTTACTATCCAGTCCATTTCTGATGGATACAATTAAACCCTATCCTACATTTTCCCAGCAAAATAAATAAATAAATAAATATAAAAAATGTAAAAATATAAGCCCAAAATATATGTTATTAATAAAATATGTTTTAAAATTTGCACAAATATTTTTTCTACCACTATTTTGTTGGGGCATTTTTAAAATATACTTTAAAAAAATATATTTATCACTGAATCATTTACTCAACCGATTCAATCAACACCAATGGCTCATACATGAGCAAAACAAATGGTTCATGATTCATTCATGAGCAAAACAAACGGCTGTCCTTATGAACGAGTCATTGAATCACTTACTCAACAGACTCATTCACCATCACTGATTCATTTGTGAATGAAACAAATGGCCATCTTTGTGAACGTGTCATTGAATCACTTACTCGATTCACTCAAAAGCACCGATTCATTCATGAGCAAAACAAAAGGCTGTCCTTATGAACGAGTCATTGAATCATTTACTCAACAGATTCATTCACCATCACTTATTCCTTTTGTGAACGAAACAAATGGCCATCTTTGTGACTGTGTCATTGAATCACTTACTTAACTGATTCACACGAAAGCACTCATTTGTTCATGAGTGAAACAAACAACTGAACGAGTCATTGAATCATTTACTCAACAGATTTATTTAACAGCACTGATTCATTGGTGAGCAAAACAAACAACTGTCCTTATGAACAATTCATTAAATCATTTACCCAGCTGATTCATTCAACATCACTGATTCATTTGTGAATGAACCAAATGGCCATCTTTATGAACTTGAATCATTTACTCAACAGATTTAACAGCACAGATTCATTGGTGAGCAAAACAAACAGCTGTCCTTATGAACAATTCATTGAATCATTTCCTCAACTGATTCATTCAACATCACTGAGTCATTTGTGAACGAACCAAATGGCCATCTTTGTGAACTTACTCAACTGATTCACTCAAAAGCACTGATTTGTTTATGAGTAAAACAAACGACTCTCTTTGTGAATGAGTCACTGAATCATTTACTCAACTGATTCATTCAAAAGCACCAATTCATTCATGAGCAAAACAACCAGCTGTCTTTATCAATGAGTCATTGAATCATTTACTCAACTGATTCGCTCAACTTCACAGATTTATTTGTGAATGAAACAAATGGCTGGCTTTATGAACGAGTCACTGAATCACTTACTTCACTGATTCATTGTGGATCACAGTTATTTTTATGTTTAGGCCATGTTTAAAATATACTTTAAAAATATAAATACATTTTTAACAGCATTTATAAATATATTTAATCATCCATTCATTTTAAAGATGTATTTCAAAATACATTTACTTGTATCGCAAAACTTCAATTATATACTTTCTTTATGTGTGAACATATAACACGTTTGAATAAAATTAAATAATGAATAAAGCCTAAAAGACTGAAAATGCATTTTCTTGCTTCTGAAATACATTTTGAAATATATATGAAGGTTTCAATTAAATATTTTCAATTTCAAAAATATATTTAATTGAGCTTCACTGTTTACAGCATATATTTATCATAATTTTTTTTATAAAATAGAAGCTTTTTTGCCATATGGGACAGAATATCTGCACTGAAAAAAAAAAAAAAAAAAAAACGTGGTGTAGTGTTCAACTTAAAAACTGGTAGTAAATTTCTCAAATAATTATACACAAAAGGCAAGCAGCACACTGAATTAAAAGCAAAATGCTGAAGTATTCGCTTGTAAACGTACTCCAATAATTACAACTTTGGAAAAACAATTTTACAGTGTGGTTTCACTGAAATACAGCACATTACAGACATTCATGTGCTGACTAGACCTTAACACTCTTTACATATATTAATAAAGTTATGCTTTCGGTATATCACAGCTTGCCTACGATTAAGCCACACGTATATCTGAGATATAAAGGGAATTATGACAGAATAAAACCCGTCTGCAGGACTCAGCAAGAAAGAGGCTTTTCCAATAACATCTGATGTGGAGTATCTTTGTTTTTTCTTCTCTCATCTGCTGCACACCACAGAACGGAGGAAAGAAAACACTGGGAAATCAATAAATAAAAGGTTTGTGTTCCTCGGAGGTGAAATCACCCCGGGGTGACGCTTCCCATGTGTCCGACGTTATGGGCCGTTTTCAGCTCGACTCGATACGGGAGTTTATCAGCTCAGCGTGAGGAAACACCAACGAAGACGTACAGAGAGACTGTGTTTCATTCTCATCAATACATCTAGATGAACAAACAAACTCGCACTGATTTCATCACAGCTGCTGTGCATCTACCGGTAGAAAGTGTGTTTTTATTGCTTTTTAATGGTAATCTGTTTATCCGGAGTGACACTCCAAGATTTCATAAAACACAATCGTGTGCAACCAAAACACTCATGTTCTGTGGATCATAGTAAGCGGTTAGTAAAAAATGACCACTAAAAAAGATGGATGTCAAATTCCAACCAGATGAAATGCTCACGAGAGAAAAATGTTCATTGAGAACTATAAAATTGTCTGACGAGAAATGAAAAAGAGGCATCCAGACCGAAAAAACCTCAACGCCCAAATGATTCACCAGCTTTTTTTGGACTAAACTCCACTTTTTCTTTTACAAAAGGGTATTAAGATGTCTAAGTACACTACTGTAATGCTAAAACCATAATACCACTTTTAAATACTAGCTGTCAACCGATATAGCTTTTTAATGGCTGATATAGACACTTTTCACTATCAAGTCCGTTTCTGATGGATAAAATCAAGTCCTATCTTATAAAAAATACTTTGAAACAAATTTCATTCCAAAATTGCAAAATTTCATAAATAATTATAAAGAAACGACAAGTAATACACTGAATTAAAAGTAAAATGATGAAGTATTTGTTTGCAAATGGACTCCAATAATAAAAACTTGTCGCTTTTTTTACTGGTCGACAAAGTGATTCAAAAAATGATACATTTAATTTAAAAGTCCTATCCTACATTTTTACATCCCCTTACAGCAATAAATAAATATAAAATAAAAATGAATACATTTCAAAATATATTTCAAAATATGCAAAAATGGCCAAAAATATATATTATTAATAAAATGTTTTCAAATTTACAAATATATTTTTGACCAATATATCCTTTTTGCCATTTTTAAAATATACTTTACAAATATATATTTACCACTGAATCATTTACTCAACAGATTTATTCAACAGCAACGATTCACTGATGAGCAAAACAAACGGCTGTCTTTATGAACAATTCATTGAATCATTTACTCAACTGATTCATTTAACATCACTGATTCAATTGTGAACAAAACAAATGGCCATCTTTGAGAACTTATTCAACTGATTCACTCAAAAGCACTGATTTGTTCACGAGTGAAACAAACGACTCTCTTAGTAAATGAGTCACTGAATCTTTACTCAATTGATCCATTCAAAAGCACCAATTCATTCATGAGCAAAACAAACAGCTGTCTTTATAAATGAGGCATTGAATCATTTACTCAACAGATTTATTCGACAGCACCAATTCATTTGAGAACAAAACAACAACTTAATTGATTCACTCAAATGCACTGATTTGTTCATGAGTGAAACAAACGACTCTCTTAGTGAATGAGTCACTGAGTTCATTTGTGAATCATTGTGGATCACAGTTATTTTTATATTTTGGCCATGTTTAAAATATACTTTAAAAGCATTTAAAAATATGTGTATGTGTATGAATTTAAATATATATACATCCAAAATGATACATTTAATAGCAACAATTGAAATGCATGTGTTATATATGCATATATAACATACATATATAACTGTATATATCACATACAGTTTGAAAATTAATTAATTTGGGAAAAAAAAAAAAAAAAAAAAAATCTCCCTGTATAATAAGCAGATATTTACTTGTAGTCCTATTGTGTCATTTTAATATATATATATATATATATATATATATATATATATATATAAATAAATAAATATATATATATATATATATATATATATATATATATATATATATATATATATATATATATATATATTTACATACACACACAAAAAAAGAAAGTAAATCATATACCCACCATTTGTACTCTGTAAGTCAAATAAAGCAATAGCGATGAAAGATGCTTTTTAGACCCTGTCTAAAAACAATCATACAGTATTTTATGTCAAATACAGAGACCTTCTCTAAACTGGTTGAGTTTGAGTGGTTCAGCTAATAAAGTCTGTGTTGACAGAAATCTAATCCATCTATTTGTTTTAAAGGGGCTTCTGAGTTTTACGGTCCCCTGACGTTACATTACACCAGTGCTGCTTTTCCCTCCATTTTACAAGCACACCAGTAACGTCGCCGCCACGTTAAGCCTCTCGGGCACTGAAAACAGCGTTTAGGCCTTGACCTTGTCACGTTCTGAGGGTCGGGGCTGATTTTACACCGGGGGGGGTCGCGCTAGGGGTCCGCAAAGACAAAAAGCGAGCTTGTTTCGGGTCCCTAGCTGCTAAACACTGCTGCTAATGCTCTTTGTACAGGAAGCCAGAGGAACAATGAGCTTTTCTACCCACAATTAGCTGTGCTAGAGACGCATACTAATCAGAACGCAGCGGGTCACACATAGGCTGAAGCGCTGCGGAAACGTCGCTCATTACCAGCTAACTATCGGCGATGAATAATTATAAAGTTAAAGGATGAAAACGCAGAGCTGCGTGGCGTAATGTCAGGGGAGACGGTGATATTTGGTGTCCTCTGTGCAGATCATCCGTCTGCATATTCAATGAGAAACCAGCAGCTGCCATCACAACCTGACCTTTGACCTCAGACGTTCATTCACGATTCCAGCGACATCCAGCCGAGCGCAGATGGAGAACAACTACCCATTTACATGAGACTTTGATCTCCATATATAACTCTAGAGTACAAATGATCCTCTGCTGTATAAATGAAGGCTGCTGATGGTGGGACTTCTTTTACTGACTATTTAATTATTATTTACTGAAAGCAATTGAGTTTTATGCAGGTTGCAGTATATATATATTTGCAAGACAAACAAAATGCATGCAAAATCATGACCTGAAAAGTCAGAGGCAGTTTAATGTCAAATTAGATAGTTCAAAGTAGTAAAATACATTTTTCCTCTTTTGAAAAAACTAATATTTATTTATAAATAAATAAATGAACAAATAAATACATTTGTAGTATCAACAAATTACTCTCTATGAGTGAATCATTGAATCATCCATTAAACGATTTGTTGAAAACACTGTATCATTCAGACAAACAAAGACAATTCTCCGTTCTATGGTTCTGATGTCTTTATGAATGAGTCATTGAATCATTTACTCAAGATTCATTCAACAGCACTGATTTGTTCATGAGCGAAACAAACGGCTGTGTTTATGAACAAGTCATTGAATCATTTACCCAATTGATTAATTCAAAAGCACTGATTTGTTCATGAGCAGTCTTTATGAGTGAGTCACTGAATCATTTACTCAACTATTTTATTGAACATGATTGATTCATTTGTGAACTAAACAAATTGGTGTCTTTGCGAACAAGTTACTGAATCATTTACTCATTTGACTCATTCAAAAGCACTGATTTTGAATTTTCATGAGTGAGACAAATGACTGTCTTTCTGAAAGAGTCATTGAATCATTTACTCGGCTGATTTGTTCATCATCACTGATTCATTTGTGAACAAAACAAACGGCTATCTTTGTGAATGAGTCATTAAATTATTTACTCAAATGATTCATTCAACAGCACCGATTAATTCATCAGCAAAACAGATGGCTGTCTTTATGAACGAGTCATTGAATCATTTACTCAACTGATTTATTCAACAACATTTATGAACAAAACAACCGTTTTTGTGAATGAATCACTGAATCATTTACTCAGTTGATTCATTCAAAAACAGATCTATTCATGAGCAAAACAAATGGCTGTTTTTATTTTTTATTTTATATGTTTATTTGAATAGGGACGATACAATAAACATGATTCCAGTACATAAGGATTATAGCAGGAGCTAATTTGCATCTCATGTCCCTAGAAAGTCTTTTCTAAAAAAGAAGAAAAAAATATATCAATACAATATATCAATAATTATGAACGAGTCATTAAATCATTTACTCAACTGATTCAATATCACTGATTCATTTGCAAACGAAACAAATGGGTGTCTTTGTGAACAAGTTACTGAATCATTTACTCAACTGATTCATTCAAAAGCACTGATTTGTTCATGAGCGAAACAAACGCCTATCTTTATGAACAAGTCATTGAATAATTTACTCAACAGATTTATTCAACAATTTTAAACAAAAAAACAACTGTCTCTGTAAATGAATCACTGAATCATTTACTTGATTTATTTAAAAGCACTGATTTGTTCATGAGCGAAAAAAACGGCTGTCTTTATGAATAAGTCATTGAATCATTTACTTAACCGATTCATTCAACAACACTAATTCATTGTGGAGCACAGTTACTGTCTCGCTATGCGTAATGTTAAATTCTGCTGAGGCTTTGTTTGGAAAAATCTACACTGGCAAAGCATAAACAGACGAAAGTAACCAGACTCAGTATTAACTTGAACTGTTGAATACAAGCACACTTGCAATTGTACTGTCGAATTAAACAGACACGATCAGCATGATGATATTCAGATCAGCACTGTTGCTCCTGTAATAGTTTATAAACATAATTCAACCGAACAGTCAGGAATCATGTAGATGTGCAGGAGCAGATGTATAAAACACACGTGTGTGGTTGTAGGAAATAGATGTGCCTCCCTTTAACCGTTTCTCCTGTAAAGTCAGCGGCGCGTGCACCCCGCGGACCCGTGACCAGCTCCCCGCGACTCATTAATCTCATTCAGCCAAATATAAAGAGTAATATTTGTGTTAACTAGCCATTACCAAAGACAGGTGATAATTGAATTACCGCCGTAACAGCGGGACTGTCTGTGAGCCTGGCTGATTTTTTCCCTTCCATTTCCCAAATAATGTTGTTGGAGTTTATTGGACCCAGGAGTACACGCTATGACCGCGCCATAATTAGCCCTGACTGATGGCGCGTACTTAACATCAAACAATTAGCGCACATTGTCGTTTTCAGCATAGAAGCCCGTGACTGAGGGCTCAGGCCGCTGGCTTGATGAAAACCAGTTCTGGCACGGCCACCGAATCAATTATGAAGCGCAAGTGAGCGGTGTCTTCTGGGTAACTGTCACTCAGTTGTGCGAGGGCTAATTAATGTGTTTCCAAAACGGAGCTTTTCTTTGTAAACGGAGCAGATTTTAGCCAAAGCCTGCTGTCTAGCCAAGTCGTCATTAATTTATTCTACAGTGACTCTATATGATTTATGACTGTAAAATCCACATCCATCTACAGCCTTCCACAAAATCCACAACCATCTAATTAAACGGCACTGATGCTGACAACCCAAAGACTTATTCAAACAAACAAAGCCTACAAGAAACAGCATTAACTCTCTTTACGTGACGCTTTTCTGACTGATTTCAAATCTCAGTCTATAAAAACGCTCAACTAAAAATGGAAAACTTTTTGTGTTTCGGTTGTTCATTTAACCGACAAACGGCATTCTGGAAGCCTGGAAGTGACACTGCCAACTACTGGCCTGGAGCGCATAATGCAGCATTTTTAGTCATTTTTGTGGATCATTTTAGCAATGTTGTCGTCTGTACACAAAACTTATCAAAAACTAAAAGAAAAAACGGTTTCAACTGAATACAGGAAAATGTTATGAATTTTCCTTTTCAAAAACAAAAGAAAAAATATTTTCTACTAAATACGAGAAAATTTGTATGCATTCTGGCAACATTGTCGTCTGAACACATAACTTTTCAAAAACACAAAAGAAAAAGAGCTTAACTAAATACGAAAAAATTGTATCATTTTTGGCAACATCGTAGTCCGTAAACAAAACTTTTCAAAAACATAAGAAAAAACGTTTTCAACTAAACGCGGAAAAATGTTATGCATTTTGGCAATGTTGTCGTCTATAAATGAACCTTTTCAAAAACAAAAGAAAAAATGTTTTCTACTAAATACAGAAAATTTGCATTTTGTATAGTTGTCGTCTATACATGTAACTTTTCAAAAATATAAAACAAAAACCGTTTTCAACTAAATACGGAAATTTTTTTTGCATCTTGGCAACGTTGTCGTCCGTAAACAAAACTTTTCAAAAACATAAAAGAAAAGCGTTTTAACTAAATGTGGAAAAATGTTACGCATTTTGACAAAGCTGTTATCTGTATGCAAAACTTTTTAAAAACATAAAAGAAAAAAACTTTTTCAACTAAATGCAGAAAAATGTTATCAATTTTTCCAACGTTGTTGTCTATAAATGAAACTTTTCAAAAAAAATAAAAGAAATAACGTTTTCAACTAAATACAGAAAATTTGTATGTGTTTTGGCAACGTTGTCGTCTGTACACAAAGCTTTTCAAAAACATAAAAGAAAAACTTTTTTAACTAAATACAAAGAAATTGTATGCTTTTTTGACAACATTGTCATCTGTACACAAACTTTTTAAAAACGTACAAGAAAAAACATTTTCAACTACATGTGAAAAAAAATGTATGAGCTTTGGCAACATTGTCGTCTGTACAAGAAACTTTTTAAAAATATAAGAAAAAAACGTTTTCGACTAAATACAGAAAAACAATGTATGCGTTTTGGCAGTGTTGTTGTCTGTACACAAAACTTTTCAAAAATGTAAAAGAAAAACCATTTTCAACTAAATGCAGAAAAAATTTTATGCATTTTGGCAACATTGTCGTCTGTACACAAAACCTTTTAAAACGTAAAAGAAAAAACGTTTTCAATTAAATATGGAAAAAAAAAATTATGCATTTTGGCAATGATGCTGTCTATACACCACACTTTCAAAAATGCAAAAGAAAAAACTTTTTCGACTAAATATGGAAAAATTGCATGCATTTAGGCAACATTGTCATTTCTACACGAAACTTTTCAAAAACAAAAGAAAAACTGTTTACAACAAAATTTTATGCGTTTTGGCCTGAAATGGCAAACTTTTGAAAATAAAATTGAAACTACAAAAAAAAATAATTTGTGAAAATGGTGACATCATGTGCACAAGTATTTTGTGTTCACACTATAGGAATGCATATGTGTGCAGGTATGTAGTGTTTCTTTACAAAGTGACATCGCCAACTAGTGGTCTGGAATGCATAAAGCAGCGTCTTTAGTCGTTTTCGCAGATCAGTGTGAACGAGGATCGTTTTGACAACATTGACATCTGTACACAAAACTATTCAAAAACAAAGGAAACATCATTTTCAACTAAAAATTTCTGCGCTTGGCTGTTCATTTATACAAGCCTGAAAACGCCAACTTTTAAAAACTGAATTTAAAATGCATGTTTTTGAAAATGGTACCGTTATCATCCCAGTGTAAAATGTAAGAACAGGAATTTGTGAAAATGAAATTTGATATCGTTACCTAGTGGCATTTTAGTCGTTTTTGCGAATCTATCAGAAATAGTTTTGACAAAGTTGTCATTTGTACTCAAAACTTTGCAAAAATGCAAAGGAAAACCCTTCTGTTTTAATACAATCATCGTCGTGTAAATGCAACCTCGAACTGCAAGTCTCTATGATCAGACATTGGAGGTATTTGACACCGCAGCCAATCAGACACGACGGCGCAAAAACACCCAAATCCAGCATGGCGGTTCCAGTCGACGACCTCCAGAGAGACTCTTTTGAGGCCGCCAGAGTACAAAGGGGGTTTAATTATCTTGCTTTGTTATTCGCACAACAGATCTGCTTCATCCCCTTAAAAGAAGATTCCACTGTGAACTGCTGGCCTGGTGTCCCTCCTCAAACGGACCACTGGCCACTTTGAAGCCTATTCTTTCGGCCGCTTCGTGGGGCATTTGTTTTTTGGCCTGGAGCCGGGAATCACGGGGGTCTCTCAGCTGGTGCTGTGGGTTTCCTAGAGCTTGTGTGATAGACGGACCGCTCTACTGAAGAAGAGAAGCTTTGAAATACTTGACGGAGACAGAACCCTGCGGAGAGCGACACTGCGCTGGGAAATCTGAGCGGTTCTGCTTCCTTTAGTCTGTGACTGTAAACGTTTGCATTGCAGAGATTAATGGAGATTCAGAACCACAGCAGAGCAAGAACTATTACAAGAACTTTGAGAAGAAAGAAATAAGCACCCAAAGGGGGGAAAAAAAAGAGCTGCTCTTCACTACAAAAATGTACCAAGGTATTATCTGACACATCAACATTTTGTAAGGCTTCCAGACCTGTGAGGAATTACAGTACACTACTAGAAAAATATTAAATAGAACAAAATAAAATGTAAAAATAAAGTAAAATCTAAAAATTAAATAAAACATTACAATTTAAAAATAAAGTAAAATTTAAAAATAAAATTGAATACAATTTCTGCTGTTCTGGTGTGTAAGATAATAAACTTCTACTTTTTTTTTTTTTTTTGTGGTTGCACTTTTTTGAAAAAATCTCAGTGGAAACAAAATAAAATAAAATAAAATAAAATAAAATAAAGCAATTCCAGTGTCCCATAAATAAATCTCTGTTCAAACCAGTCGGCTAAGTAGAGATGGTTTAAGTTATGATGCATCAGATTAAACTCCTACTGGTCAAAAACATGTTAGAAAAACAAAAGAGGATAAAAAAAAAAAAAAGAGAACAAATTAAATTAATTGTAATTATTTTTTGTGGTTGCATCTCAGTGCCAAAATAATAAAATTAAATTATATAAAACAAAAAAGCAAAATAAAATAAAATAAAAATAGCAATTCCAATGCCTCATAAATAAATCTCTCTGTTCAAACTAGTTGATAAAATTACATAAAATAAAATGAAATTATATAAAATAAAATATCTCTGTTCAAACTAGTCGGTAAAATAAAATAAAATAAAATAAAGTAATGCAATTCTAGTATCTCATAAATAAATATCTCTGTTCAAACTAGTCGGCTAAGTAGAGATGGTTAAAGTTATGTTGCATCAGATTAAACTTCTACTGGTCAAAAACATGTCAAAAAACAAAAGAGGAAATGAAAGAGAACAAATTAAATTAATTAACATTATTTTTTGATGTTGCACCCTTTTTTGTGGTTGCACCTCAGTGGCAAAATAATAAAATGAAATATATAAAATATATTATATAAAATAAAATAGCAATTCCAGTGTCTCATAATTTTGATAAAATACTAAAAAAAAATAAAAAAATAAAAATAAAATAAAATAAAATAAAATAAAATAAAATAGCAATTCCAGTGTCTCATAAATAAATATCTCTGTTCAAACTAGTCAGATAAGTAGAGGTGGTTTAAGTTATGCTGCATCAGATTAAACTTCTACTGGTTGAGTTGAAATGGTTTAAGGTCTAGTGTGTCAAATTATAAACTATAATAGAAATGATAAAAACAGTGGAAAAAAAATTAAACACAAAGTCAACTCAGAACACTCGAGCTTGTAGGCGTTTTTGTGCATGCAACCACTCTACAAATGCCACGTTTGTCTGAATTATGCCTAAAAATAAAATGGTTTTGTTAACTGTTGTGCTTGTCTGCTGGAGATCTGCATCGAAATGTTGCCACACCTTGAGCTTTTCCATCATTACGAGTAGTGAGCTCATAAAGAGAACTACTGTTGCTTCCGAAGGAGACAAAAACGGCTTTAACACGCCAACGCACAATGGCGTTTATTCTCATTCCTTAAGGGACGTGAGATAAGTCTCGGCCTCCGGTGGCCCTTTAGCCTGACCTTGTGTACAAACCTCTACGGGCATTAACGCGATACGCCATTAGTGTGAAAAGGAATTTGTTCCGTTTACATAAGGGACGCAACCTCAGCGTTTTTCCAGATGGCATCGGATTAAAATCCGACCCTCGCTCCGCTTTCCGCCGTCAGGAAAGTGGCTCTAACCTAATATACGACTCCTCTGAGAAACGATGAAAACCGAGCCGTTTTACAAGTGTTGCTGAAGAATGCAGATAAGAAATGAAGCTAGAACGCCAGCACACTTGAGCCTTTATTGTGTTTGCTATCGCAATAAAAGTTTCTACTGTATAAAGTTGTTTTATTTGCATGCTTCCCGCAAGCTCGAGCCACAGAGCACGAGTTATATTTGTTTTATAATAATCGCTTCGCCCTGAGCTGTAAAATCTGAAACTAAATGGAATCCGGCACAATATACGGCACTTAATAACAGCAAACAGAGCGCAGCGGGACAAAAGCATCCGCTCGTAATATTATTAATGACCCCGCTGCACTTCACGTGCTGTTTTTCCTTGTTTCTCCTTTTGTTTTTCTGTTTTCCACCGCCATGCAGACAGACGGCTAGTCGGGTCTCTAAAGGATGCGTCCGTCATCGATTACTTCGGACCTTTAACTGCCTTCGAGAAAGTGCAGATGTAGCCCGAAGCTTGAAAGCGTCGCCTCTGCCTTCACGCTTCCATTTCAGTAATTGCAGATATGAAATGGTACCATTTTCCTGCAAATTGCAGGTATTCCTACTCCGGCGACAATAATGGAAAACGCCACAGCTTCAAACAAACCATCATGGGAAAAGCGGGAAAAAAGCCCTGAATTAATTATTGTGCTATTTGACAACTGCACCATGTCAAAGTGTGCTAAATCCATCACTTAAACGCAGCTTTCTTCAGCCAAGCACAATAATCTTCCCCTAAAGCCCGAATAGCACTTCAATCCATCTGTGGCTCGTATTAGCGCTCGGAGACTCTATGATGTTTCGCTCCGGAACGACACCAGCGGCAGACGTCCACTCCCCGCAAATGATAGATTCCCCAAAACCAAACAGCGCCAAAGAAAGCTCGTCCGGATTCCAAGAGAGCGTTTCCCATGAAAGCGTGTCGAAAACTACCGGGTCTCATCGCACGGGGGCAAAAGGGTGGCTGGAAAACGGGCCTCGTGACTCATTAGCGGGGGATTTAGACGCATGACCTCTGATTGGACATCTGGAGAAACGCTGCGCTGCTGATTGGCCGGGACAGATTTAGAAATGCTGGAGAGAAAAATCACACATGAGGTCTCTATTCTTTCTGCTGCACAGCTGTGAGAGCAAATTCTCAGATGTTTGTTCTACACTCTCAGGGAAAAAAAAAAAAAAGTACAAAAGCTCTTACTGGAATGGGATCCGTTTAAAAGGTAGAACTTTGTACCTTATTTATACCTAGTGACAGCTTTTGTACCTTTTTTCTCAGTTAATATAAGAATTTCAGATTCTTAAAGTTTGTTTATATGGACTATAAACACTGCAATCCGATTCACATGTTCATTTACATGTGCATTACATGTATTAAGATCAAAATATAGCTTTTTAGCAAATGTTTAGTAAATATTCATGTGTTTGTAGAGCTGCCTAACAGTTGTTAAATGGGTAATCATGATTATTTATTTATTAAATTATGATCATTTGTGATTATTTTGCTCAAAAAATATAAATCACAATTATTATGAAGTGTATGCAAAGTTCATGGGTGCCAGGTTGGAAAGATTAAGTAAACCACTGTATTGATTTATGAGAAAAGCTCTGACTGGGGGATTTAAGTTCTTCAAATCTGCCAACCGCAACCACAAAAACTTGCAACATAACGCAATACCAAATTAAAATGAAATGTTTTCAGGATAAATATAGAGCTGCCTGATAACTGTTAAATGGTTAATCATGATTATTTATTAAATGTATTAAATCATGATTATTATTTATATGATTATTTTGCTCAAAAAATATATTCACAATTATTATAAAGTGCATTCAAAGCTCATGGGTGCCAGGTTATGAAGATTAAGTAAGTAGAATCTGACTGGGGGATTTAAGCTCTTGAAATCTGGCAACCGCAACCACAAAAGCTAGCAACTTAACACAAATACCAAATGAAAACAAAATGTTTTCAGGATAAATATAGAGCTGCCTGACAATTATTTATTTTATTAAATCATGTTTATTATCTATATGATTATTTTGCTCAAAAAATATGAATCACAATTATTATAAAGTGCATGCAAAGTTCATGGGTGCCAGGTTGGGAGGATTAAGTAAACCACTGTGCAGAAAATGTATTGATTTATAAAAGCTCTGATTGGGGGATTTAAGCTCTTGAAATCTGGCAACCGCAACCACAAATGCTTGCAACATAACGCAAACGCCAAATTAAAATGAAATGTTTTCAGGACAAATATAGAGCTGTCTGAAAAGTATTAAATGGGTAATCATGATTACTTATTTAATTCATTAATCATGATTATTATTTATGATCATTTTGCTTGAAAAATACAAATCACAATTATTATAAAGTGCATGCAAAGCTCATGGGTGCCTTGTTGGGAAGATTACGTAAACCACTGGGCAGAAAACATATTGATTTATGAGAAAAGCTCTGATTAAAGGATTTAAGCTCTTGAAATCTGGCAACCGCAACCACAAAAGCTTGCAACATAACGCAAATACAAAATTAAAACAAAATGTTTTTAGGATGAATATAGAGCTGCCTGACAATTGTTAAATGGGTAATCATGATTAGTTATTTATTACATTTATTAAATCATGATTGTATTTTTTGAGCAAAATAATCATATAAATAATAATCGCAATTATTATAAAGTTAATGCAAAGTTCATGGGTGCCAGGTTGGGAGTATAAAGTAAAACACTGTGCAGCAAATGTATTGATTTATGAGAAAAGCTCTGATTAAAGGATTTGAGCTCTGAAATCTGGCAACCGCAACCACAAAAGCTTGCAACATAACGCAAAGACCAAATTAAAACAATTTTTTTTCAGGATAAATATAGAGCTGCCTGACAATTGTTAAATGGGTAATCATGATTATTTATTTATTAAATGTATTAAATCATGATGATTATTTATATGATTATTTTGCTAAAAAAATACAAACACAATTATTATAAAGTGCATGTAAAGTTCATGGGTGCCAGGCTGGGAAGATTAAGCAGACTCTGATTGAAGGATTTAAGCTTTTGAAATCTGGCAACCGCAACCACAAAAGCTTGCAACGTAACCCAAATACCAAATTAAAACAAAATGTCTTCAGGAAAAATAACCAGCGGTTTATGCTTGAAAAATCTAGAGAGGAGCAGAAATCGTAACTGTGATTAAAATACAATTAATTGGGCAGCCGTGGGTGTTTGCATGAATGCTTTTTAGTCTGTTTGAGTCATCAATCTGATTATAAATGCATCATTTGGATGCATGTAAACATTAATGTCTCAAACTGTGTTAAGATTCACTAAGAGACCAACATCTGCAATCAAAAGTCTCAATATGAACTCAGATGTTTCTCATCAGATGATCAGAACTGCTTAGTGCATTCATTTTACAGCTTTATACTCCTACTGCATGACTGCTTTTATTTCTCCAAAGGGATTTCAGGCCAAAAAAAACCAAATGAAACATCATTCAGAACGCACATTTGTCCATGAAACGGCAACATCTGTGCAATAAAATCACATTCAGGGAGACGAACAATTAATGACCTTCACAAGCAGCCTGATCTGAACCACATTTTCATGCACGTATTGTCTTTTGTAGAATCTCATGCTAGACAAAACAGCATCACAAGACAACCATCACGAGGAAACTATCTATCACGGCCATCGAGGCTTGAAGCATTGAGAAGATGCGCTCCGATTCATGCTAAAGATTATTCTGCTCGTCACTGAATATCAAAATGAGGAAGCCACTACAATAACGCCGGCTAATAGTTCACTGTACGCTTCAGGTCGCCAAGTGCATGTGATTCCCTTCGACAGGCTAAAATAATTAAATGTTTTGTTTATTCTCGACACACTTGTGACCTTTTCTTGATGAAAATGAAGGTATTAATGAGCCATGTTCCAAGTGGTACAAACATAATCCATAACTTATGACGTACAGATACTTGCAAGGAACTGAATTAGATGATGCGTGGTGCAACAAAACATAAAACTAAAGGTTGTTTTAATATTCAGCCCACATAAAACGGCAGATTTGCTGCGTTTCATTTGCATACTGTGACTCAGAGAATTGCAAGGGGACTGTTAAAAAAGCTCCCAAATAATTCATCTTATAACATTTATAAGAGCACTCAGTTCTGGTTATAAAACCCTGATCCATTAACCTACAGCCCATCTGACCTTTGACCTTGCGACACACTGTGATGCACATCTACAGGCGTCCATTAAAGGGACAGTTCACTCAAAAAAATTAAAATGTGCTGTTAAATTACTCATCCTAAGGCTGTTCAAGATGACTTTTTTCTTTAGTAGAACAGTAAAGAAGATTTTTGGCTGCAGCCGTGGCACTTGGTGACTCAATAAATGAGGTTACCGCCACTTAAGAGTGAGAAAAGCATATCAAGGAGCGCAAAATGAATACCCGTGGCTCCGGACAATATACACGGTCTTATGAAGTGAAATGATCGGTCTGTGCAAGAAACTGAACATTATTTACAACTGTCATCCAGAGCCTCAGATAAACACGGAAATCCGATTCTTTTCTATGAAGTGGTTCTTTTGAACATTTTGATTCTGGTTCAGATAAATGATTCGCCAGTTCAATTTTTTTATATTTGGAGAAATATCTCCGTGTTTATTAGTTTTTTTGTCATTGTTGTTTGCTTTTTTTGTCATACAATAAAAGTGACTTTTCTGACCTCACTGATTTTCACAGAACAAAAAAAAACAACAACACAAAAACCTAACATTTTTCAAAATATGTTGTTTTCAAACCACACTGACATTCAATGTATGAACAATAAATAAATAAATGCATAAATAAATACTTGAATATATAAATAGTTTTATTTTATTAATAATTTTATTAAATAATTAATACAAATAAAACTGCATATAATATCATAATTTCTGATATACAATGTAGGTTTGGATAAAAGTTTCGGCTAAATGCATAAAATTGACAAAAAAAGCTTCTTTATAATAAATGCTCAGTATTTAGTTAATCAAATTTGTGAATTATTAATTACTAATTAAAAATTTAATTCTTTCTTTTACCATCTTGTTGTGAATATTTGCGAGAAAAATCAAGAATAGGCATTGTGATTCTTTTGAAAAGTTTGATTCTGGTTCAAATAACTGATTCACCAGTTTGTTTTTTACATTTTGAAAAATGCCTCGGTGTTTATTTGTTTTGTTGTTGTTTGCGTTTTGTTCATACAATAAAAGTTGCTTTTCTGACCTCACCGATTTTCACTGAACAAAAAACAAACTCAAAAACGTAACATTTCTCAAAATATGTTGTTTTCATACCACACTGAGATTTGTTGTATGAACAAAAAATAAATAAAATATTTTGCTACTAATGATTAAAGAATTAATACAAATAAAACTGCATATAATATTACATATAATTTCTGAATGAACTATGCCTTAAAATACAATGTAGGTTTGGATCAAAGTTTCGGCTAAATGCATAAAATGTACAAAAAAAAAAAAAAAAGCTTCTTTATAATATAATATAATATAATATAATATAGTAAATCAAATAAACATGACTTTTTTAAAGTAAACAATTAGTCCTTATTTTTTTAAGCATGGTTTAATTCTTTCTTTTACCATCTTATTGTGAATATTGCAAGAAAAATCAAGAGTAGGCATTTCGATTCTTTTTAACGGTTTGATTCTGGTTCAAATAACTGATTCACCAGTTCGTTTATTTTTATATTTTGAAAAATGTCTCAGTGTTTATTTGTTTTTTTCTTGTTTGCTTTTTGTTCATACAATAAAAGTTGCTTTTCTGACCTCACCGATTTTCACTGAACAAAAAACAAACTCAAAAACGTAACATTTCTCAACATATGAGATTCATTGTATGAAAAATGTTATTGTTTTATTAAACAATTAATACAAATAAAACTGCATATAATATTATATATAATTTCTGAATTAATTATCCCTTTAAATACAGTGTGGGTTTGGATAAAACTGTCTGCTAAAAGCATAAAATGTACAAAAAAACCTCTTTATAATAAATGCTCAAAATCAAATCAAATAAACCTGACCTTTTTTTTTTTTTTTTTTTTTTACAGTAAACAATTAGTCCTTATTTTTTAATTATAGTGCTTTTAAATCTTTCTTTTACCATCTTACTGTGAATATTTGCAAGAAAAGTCAAGACTAGGCATTCTGATTCTTTTCCATGAACTGGTTCTTTTGAATAGTTTGACTGTGGTTCAAATAACTGATTCACCAGTTCGTTTATGTAATTACACAATCAAATGCTTGTTTTTTTGCCTCATTTCGAGTCAGAGTGACTGTCAAGTGTCTGAAAGTGAGTTTTGATTGAGTAACCTGTAGATCTGTGCTGCTTGAACTGTTTCAGATGATTCAGTCCAATTTGGTAAACTGGTTCAAAAACCAGTTCAAAAGAATGATTCGTTTGTGAACCAGGCATCGCTCCAGACCGGGTGATAATGTTGTAAATAATGTTCAGTGTCTTGCACAGACTGATCATTTCGCTTCATAAAATTTCAACATATCATCAGGAGCCACGGGTATTCATTTTGTGTTCCTTGATATGCATTCTTCACCAAGAAAGTCACCAAGAAATCTTTACTGTTCTACTGAAGAAAAAGAGTCATTTACATCTTGGATGGCCTGAGGCTGAGTAAATATTACTTTTTGTGTGAATTATTGCTTTAGTCAGTACTTGTGTGTAAAACACAGCCGCTTCATCAGGTTAAAAGCTGCAGGATTCGTCCTGTTTGACTGACAGTCCGGATCAAGGAATGACTCGGGTTACAATTACACCAGCACACGTCGGGTAATTACACACGATGTGGCTCGTTGGGTTCGCTGCGACCTCTCACCCTTTTACTGTGGTGATGCGCAGCAGCGTTTCCTGTATGCGGTCGCATCGCTGACTGACAGCAAAGGAACCAGAACTAAAGGCTGATTCGCACCCAAACTGAATCATTTACATTCACAAATCATTTCAATTATGCAACTGGCAAACTGAAAACAAAGAATGTAAATGTACTGTATGAAAAACAACCTTGCAACCTTGAAATATAAAATAAAAGAAAATTACATTTTATATTTTTATAACAATTTTTTTTCCTGGCAACACTTTCATCCAACTAGATTTACATTTTAACTGAATTTACAAAAAAAGAAAAAACCTGTCTAATGACCTGTTCGACTTTCTTTCGTCTGTGCAACACAAAAAACAAAGGTATCAGCGTTTGTTTGTTCTTGTTGTTCGCTTTTTGTTCATACAATAAAAGTTGCTTTTCTGACCTCACTGATTTTTATTGTATAAACAAACAAACAAATAAAAAACTAATATTTTTCAAAAAATTTTGCTTTGCGCTGCACTATTTTTTTTGTTTATAGGAAAAACGTTTCATACTACACTGACATTCACTATATGAACAAAATAAATAAATGAATGCATGAATAAATATATATTTTATTACAATTATTAAATAACTAATACAAATAAAATAGTATATATTATATATATATATATATATATATATATATATATATATATATATATATATATATATATATATATATATTTTTTTTTTTTTTTTTTTTTTTTTCCTCTCCTTTAAATACAATGTTGGTTTGGATAAAAGTTAATACGAAATGCACAAAATTAAAATAAAAAAAGTATTTATAATAAATGCTCAGTAAATAAATCAAGTAATTCGATTTTTTTAAGTAAATAATTAGTCTTTTTCCAATTATAGTGTGAATATTTGCAAGAAAAAGTTCATAACACACTGAGATTCACTGTATTAACTAACTAACTAAATAAATAAATAAATGTTATTACTTTTTTAATTAAATAACTAATAAAAATAAAATGGTATATATAATATTATATATTTTTTTAAATAAACTATCCCTTTAAATACAATATTGGTTTGTGATGTAAACAATTAGTCCTTATTTTTCAATTACAGTGGCTTAAATCTCATAGTGAATATTTCCAAGAAAAGGTTTATACCACACTGAGATTCACATGAACAAAAAAAAATTAAAATAAATGCATATTTTTTTTATTTTTTATTTTTTTTATTTTTTAATAAATTATCCCGTTAAATGTTGGTATGGATAAAAGTGAATGCTAAATGCATAAATTAAAAAATAAAAATAAAAATCTTTATAATAAATGCATAGTATAAAGTAAATAAATCAATCCTTATTTTTCAACTATAGTGGTTTAAATCTTTCTTTTACCATCTTGTAGTGAATATTTGCTAGAAAAAGTTCATACCACACTGAGATTTACTGTATGAACAAAATAAATAAAAATAAACAAATAAATAAATATTTTATTACTTTTAATAAATACCTAATAAAAATGAAATAGTATATATAATATTATATATATTTTTTGAATGAACTATCCCTTTAAATACAGTATTGTTTTGGATAAAAGTTAATGCTAAATGCATTTAAAAAAAGCCTTTGTAATAAATGCTCAGTATAAAGTAAATGATTTTTTTAAAGTAAACAATTAGTCCTTATTTTTCAATTATAGTAATTTAAATCTTTCTTTTACCATCTTGTAGTGAATATGTGCAAGAAAAATCAAAAACAGACATTAAATTAACAGCATGATAAAAGCTCAACTTGATAGAGTTACTAAAAAAGCAAAGCACTGCACTCCTCAAGTACAGTCAGAACCAGATCCAGCTGGACCAAGACTACAGCTGGACCAGAACTACAGTCCAGATGAGCTCCGCCCCACTGTATTCGTCCATCTGCTGGCCGGACGGACTCACAGCTGTGGGCCGAAACAGCAGACGGAGCTGAGCGACGCACTTAACCTCCATGCAAAACTCTCCAAAACCACAGTTTTCAGCAGTAAATCAAACACTAATAAAGCAGACCGATCAAGCAGATGAAACTGCAGCATCTTGAAATTATCGGCATCATCAGACAACCATCTGGCATAAGAAATATTGGAGTTTTGTTGCAGTCTTTTTACAGTAAAGTCAGATTTGGGGGCTGTGTTTGCTCCTGCAGTGAATCAGCTGTATAAATGCACCTCAACAGAAGCCACAAATCATTCATGGGTTTTGTAGCCGCTAAAATATCAGGACAGAAAATCCTTTCTATCTCTGTCCTCGACTAACACACACACACTGACCGCTGAGACTCAAGGTCTCACTCGACTGTTCCAGTAAGAGAGAGATGACGGTCCCGCAGCAGAAATGAATACAGTACGTGTGTCACTGAGAGGATTCAACACAAAACACAAACAACAGTGCTGAAGAGCAGCTGCATTTCACACATCAAACTCGTTTTTCACACAGAAACCAGTGTGCACAATAGGCACAAACTCAAATATTCCATTTTTTTGAGCATTTGAGCTGTGCTTCTTGCAATCTTAACATCTGAATTAGTAGCTTCGCAAAAATTTAAAAGTCTGGGATCAGTAAGATTTTTAATGTTTTTTAAAGAAGCTTCTTAAGCTCATCAAGGCTGTGTTTATTTGATCAAAAATACAGAAATATTATTATGATGTAAAATAACATTTTTCATTTTTAATATACATCAAAATGTAATTTATTTCTGTGATGCGCAGCTGAATTTTCAGCATCATTACTCCAGCCTTCAGTGTCACATGATCCTTCACAAATCATTCTAATATGCTGATTTATCACTTTTTGTGCTGCTTAATATTATTTTGGAACCTGTGATTCTTTTTGTCAGAATTCTTTGATGAATAAAAAGTTTAAAAGAACAGCATTTATTTGAAATAGACATCTGTTCTAACAATACACACTACCGTTCAAAGGTTTGGGGTCAGTACATTTTTATTCTTCCTTTTGTTTTGTTTTTTAAAGAAATTAATGCTTTTTTAAATACTTTTAAATTGATAAAAAAGTGATAGGAAAGAAAATATTTATATTCTGAATAAATGCTGTTCTTGATCCTGAAACAAGTTATCACAGTTCCAAAAAATATTTGGCAGCACAACTGTTGCCAACATTGATAATTCTAATAATAAATCATTTTAGAATTAATTCAGAAGAATATAATGTTATTCATTTATTATTTTTATAATACACACTGCATATAGGGCTGCACGATTATGACAAAAATCATAATTGTCGATTATTCCCTTGAAATTGTAATTGCGATTATTAATTACGATTATCACAATTTACATTGAATGATGTTTTGAATAGCTTTATACCACTGTTTGAAGCAACTGCATGCCACATTTTATATATAGTTCCTTCTTTAAATATAAAAAAGTAAAAATTTAAAAATTTAAACAATGAGGAAAAAAAAAAAAAAAAAAAAAAAAAAAACTTAAAATAACCTGTAGGATAAATACACACACTCTCACACCCACACATCTTAAGAAAGGAGAATAATGTAAGTGGATTTTTTTTTTTTTTTGTAATTGTGCCTTTAAACTATTATATAATTGTGGCATCTGTAATTGTTATTAGAAATTCGATTAATTGTGCAGCCCTAAATGCATATATAATTCATACATATTATTTGATAATAAATTATAATTATAAATATTAAAAATCTTATACATGTATATAAATATTAATAAATGTTATTCATATTATTTTTAGAAAATATATATTGCCATTAAAATTCACACATAATTTTATTAAAAGTTATTATAATTATAATATAATTTATTATATATATATATATATATATATATATATATATATATATATATATATATATATATACACACACATACATATATATATATATATATATATATATAATCGTCATTATTTTTTAATATATATTGTATATATAATTCATACATAATTCATACATAAATTTTACTAAAAATATTTATTTAAAATGCTTTATTTTTTAAGGTATTTAAGGATATGCAAATATACTGTAATTTATATATATTCAGATTCAGTAGGGTTTTTGTTGTTGTTGTTGTTTTTTTGTTTTTTTTTTTGAGTTGAATAATACTAGTTCATTTGGATTTCAGTAAATTAAGCACATTTTTAAGTTTTACCTTTTTGTACAGAACATTTATATCTATACTGAAGTTTATGACATGAATTATAATATGTGACCCTCAACCACAAAACCAGTCTTAAGTATCACAGGTATATTTGTAGCAATAGCCAAAAATACATCGTATGGGTCAAAATGATCAATTTTTCTTTTATGCCAAAAATCATCAGAATATTAAGTAAGGATCTTGTTCCATGAAGATATTTTGTACATTTTCTACCATTGATTAGTAATATGCATTGCTAAGAACTTTGTTTGGACAGCTTTAAAGGTGATTTTCTCAATATTTTGAGTTTAGATTTTTTTTGCACCCTCAGATTCAAGTCTCAAATTCACAAAATTAACCCTTATAGCTGGTTTTGTGGTCCAGGGTCACATATATTGGGTGATGAGATGCTACTGACCAATCACAGAGTATAGCTAAGATCCATCAAATAAATTACAGTAACATTTACATGACTATGTATGCTTTTTTGGCGTAAATTTGATGCGAAAATACTGTCCGTTACATGAAACATCGCTGCGCTTTTACACTCCAGACAACAAAGAGCAAAGAAAGTGTGTGTGTGTGTGCTTTAGAGATGATCCCTGGACAAACACCGACCTTGAAAGAAGATTTGAGAGAGGTGAACGACAGACACTCGCCCCCCGTGAGCCCGACGGGGCACTAATGTGGCCCTCTCTCAGAGATAATTACTCACAGCGGGGGAAAAAAGGGGGAATTTCCGTAATGACAAGCCTTTAAAACACTACAAGAGATATCATGGGAAGGACGCGGGCAAAACGCCATGCCATCCAGCACATGAGCTCTAATCTGAGCACAACCAGAGAGAGAGAGGAAATAAAAACAGCCATCAGACGAACCACACCCCGATAAAAGCCACGCCAGACGCATCACACTCATCAAACACTGACAGAAAAGACATTTATAATGTTACAAAAGACTTCTATTTCTAATAAATCCTGTTTTTAACATTGATAATAATCAGAAATGTTTCTTGAGCAGCCAATCAGCATATTAGAATGATTTCTGAATGATCATGTGACACTGCAGTAACAATGCTGAAAATTCAGGTTTGCATCGCAGGAATAAATTACATTTTAATATATATTTACATAGAAACAAGTTATTTTAAATTTTAAAAATATTTCACATTTTTACAGTATTTTTGATCAAATAAATGCAGCCCTGGTGAGACTTCTTCCAGACACATTAAAAAAAATCTCACCAACCACAAACATGTGTAATGCTGAAGTCAACAGGAAATCCTAATCATTTTCAGCTGACATCATCCAGCTTTTCTAAATCCGTAATGTAATGCTGGTTAACGTTAATGTAATATGATCTCACATTCAGCTCTGAAACACCCACTATTCATCATCCAATCCACTCCTCGTGATAAAATCAAGTCACGCCCTACATATGTTTTCACGTTGACTTTAATAACAATAATATCAGGCATATCAAGTCCTCGTGTGCTCTGCTGTAACGGGAGACCGTGTCGTCCGTTGCGGACGTCCTGAGTCAGCAGGACTCGTCGTGAGCTGTTTGCTTTGGATCGGAGCGCTTCAGTCGGGTTGACTTTACAGCCGCTGTTAACAAAAGAAATGTGTGTGTATGACGGAGCGAAGAATATGAAGAGCAAAGACTCATTGTGAGCACATTCCACAACTATTGTGCTTCCTGCCAGACACAGAGAGGGGAAAAAAAACTCTTTTTGTCCATGGAAACATGTTTAAGAGAGATTTACACAAGTCTAGCCAACAATACATTTTCATTCAATGCAGATTTAGAAAAAAATATATAATGTTAAATCTGCCTAAATGCATCAACATGAAGGCATTTACTGCATGTTTTACTGCCAAAATGCATGATAAAATACTGGTGTAGAAACAATTTTCACTCAGAAATGGACTACATTTCTTGATTCATTACAAAGAAACAGCAAACACATTATGTAAAAAAGACTGAATTTGTATTTTCTTGTAAAATTAACTCAACAGTCATACAGAAATGTACTATATGACATATAATCACTATATCAATACTCACATTCCCATACGTTACCTATACAGCTATATAACATGTTCGCATATGTAGATGAAGATACAAGTTTATAACATATATAAAATTCCCATAGTAAAATCTGTATATGAACATACGGTATCTTAAAATCTATGAGAAAATCAGCTAAAAAAGTGTTTAAACTCAGTTAAAGTTGGTCTTTTGCTGTAGCGTGTCAGTGGGAAATATCAGTTTACATTTCTAAACATTCATTTTGCCATTAATTATAATAATCCAGTGAGATTTTTGTTTGGAGCACAGGCTGTTGTCAGACTCCTTGTGCAAACAGAGATCTGATCTCTCCATCATTCAATCCAGTCTGTCTTAAGAAACAGAAAAAACGAGACAGACTAAATCCAGAAGAACTGTGGCAACATCTCCAAGATGCTTTAAGAGTCCTTTACCTACAAAGCTACAGTACTGTTAAAATGTTTAGGCAGTTAGGCACATAAAATGAGGATGCTGTCAAAAACAATGTCATAAACAGATTTTCTTTATCAATGAATTTCTGTTAACTTAAATAAATAAGCATTTCATGTGACCATCCTTTGCGTTTAAAATAGCTTTTGCCCTGTGTGCACTTGTGCATAGTTTTTCAGGTAGCTTTGCAGGTAGGTTACTTGAAACATCTTGGAGATGTTGTCACAGTTCTTCTGGATTTAGTCTGTCTCAGTTTGTTCTGTTTCTTCATGTCATTCCAGACAGACTGGATGATGGTGAGATCAGATCTCTGTGTGGAGCACTGGCTGTTGTCAGACTCCTTGTGCAAACAAAAATCTCACTGGATTATTATAATTAATGGCAAAATGAATGTTTAGAAATGTAAACTGATATTTCCTACTCACACACTACAGCAAAAGATAAAAATAACTGACTTTAAACCATTTTTTAGCTGGTGAAAATACTAGTGGCCTGAAACTTTTGCACAGTACTGTATATATATATATATGGTATTATGTTTTATGTGATATTATGTGGTATTTTTCTATATTAGGTAATATATGCTGCAACCATATATGTCAATTATAAATAAATGTATTTTATTTATTTTTTTTTTTTTACTTATCTATATTTATACAATTTATATAATTTCATAAACAACATATATACAAGTTTTCTTTGTTTTTTTTATAAATAAGGTATGATATATTGCAACCATATATGTCAATTAAAAAGAAATTTTTGTATTTGTATTTCTACAATTTCTATAATTTATAAACAACATACATACAAAAGTTTTATATGGTATTATGCTTTTATATCAGGTGTTATTTGTTGCAACCATATATGTCAATTATAAATACATAAATAAACAAATAATTCTTTTTTTTTTTTTCACTTTTCTATATTTTTACAATTTATATATTTTATAAACAACATATATACAAACGTTTTATATGATGTTATATGTTTTCATATTGGATATTTCATGTTGCAATTCTAAATATATATATATATACATACTAAATACATATGTTAATATATGAAATCATTCCAATTTTGAAAAGGTTTCATATGTGTTTTTGACTTTACCACATTCGCGTATTTCTCATTTTTTACAGTCAGTCAAAAGATTTTAGATAGAATCTGGAACTAATAGGCTTCATATGTGTTTTATTACTAACATATTAATATATGAAAATTTATTTTATGTACATATATTACATTTGCAAAAGGGTAATCTTATTTAAAATTATTTTACAGAAGAATAAATTTTAGATTTAAACTTGAACCTGCTGGTCTCAGAAATACAAAAAAAGTTTCTTAAGAAGTATTTTAATGTTCAAAAAAACACTTAAATGTTAAATATCTGAGCTTATCTGGAGACGCAGTCGAAGTGTGTTTCTTTCTCAACCTCCGTGTGTTTTTATACAGTGACGCGGCGAGAGCAAAGCCTCCTGCGTGACCCTTTTTCTGCGCTTTTATCACAATGCAGATGTGATATTGATTGGCCATTTTGTGAGTCAGGTAATGGCACCAGGATATTAAAAAAGGGGAAAGAGAGAGGAAAAAAAAAATCAATGTGCTGTGCTTTAATTCTGCAGACTCGTTTCTCAGCGCAGGTGAAAAGAGCGTTTCACGGGACGCCCAAACCTCGGCCTGCGATCAGCAAACTCTCAGGAGGACCGGGCGAGAATGAATCGCGTCCGCTGATAGCGCTGTTTATTTACACACAGTCTGAGTTTGAACACCCAGCAATTATGCAAATCAGGCAACGGCTCAAACGAACCCGTGAAAGTGTGCCAGCAGCTCTTTACACTGAGTGTAAAGTGTAAACATCCTGGACCTTCTGCCAGCTCTATTTTACAGTTGCCTTTTTTTTTTTTTTTTTCCTTCAGTACCTGGGTGTGTATTCCAGGAAATAGAATGAAATAAATAAAGCAGCTCTGGAATAAAACCAGAATTTATTTTAAACATGTTTAATATTTTAGTTATTTTAGTTTTTTATTTTTTTACACTATGCACATTATGCAAAAGTCACATCTTTTGTCAAAATAGATCTCTTTTTTTCTCTCACTCTCTCTTTTTACTATAATAATATTAATAATAATAAATATTTTATTTTTTATAGAATAGAATACTAATTATATTATACATATAATATTTTTAATAATTAGGATATAATGATAATAATTATTATAAATATAGCAATTAATAATTATATTTTTAATAATTCTTACAAATAAGAATAATTAAAAAATAATAATTTAAAATAATAATAATAATAATAATAATAATAATAATCATCATCATCATCATAATAGCAACTGACCCACAAAAATGTAAAACAATATGTCTTTATACTAAAATAATAATTATATTATAAATATGTATAAATATATTATATTATTTTAATAATTAGGATATAATGATAATGAATAAGTAGTAGTAGTAGTAGTAGTAGTAGTAGTATAAATATAACAATTAATAATTTAATAATTATATTTTTAATAATTCTTAAAAATATATAATTATGTACACGCTTATCTTTTGTCAAATAAGTGAGAGAATATTTTTTAATAAAAATAATTTTAAAATAATAATAATAGCAACTGACACAAAAATGTAACAATTGCAATTTAAAAATATTTTTGTCATATTATAAAATAATTATTATATTATAAATGTCATTTTTTTTAATAATTAGGATATAATGATATTACTAAGAATTATTATTATTAGTAGTAGTAGTATTATAAATATAACAATCAATAATTATATTTTTAACAATTCTTAAATATATAATTATGTACACACTTATCTTTTGTCAAAGAATAAATGAGAGAATATTTTTAATAATTAAATCATTTGAAAATAATAAAAATAATAATATTACCAACTGACCCACAACAATGTAATATAATTAATTATAAATATAATATTTTTAATAATTAGGATATAATGATACTAATAAGAATTATTATTATGATTGTTATTATTATTATTATTATAAATATAACAATTCATAATTATATTTGTAATAATTCTTAAAATATATAATTATGCACACATTTATTTTTTGTTAAAGAATAAGTTGCGAGAATATTTTTTAATAATTAAAACAATTAAATAATAATAATAATAATAATAATAATAATAATAGCAACTGACCCACAATAAATGTAAATAAATAAATAATAAAATAGCCAAAAAAAAAAAAAGAAGGCAACTAAGTGGAGTATAAATGGTGGTAAAACTGTTTACATAAAGTATAAATAGACACATCCATCATGTTGTTTACAGTGCAATAGTGCAACTACTGATGCTGTTCATGTGAGTTATAAATAGAAGTAATATGTTTAAATGGCAAATGCATAAATGTTAATGTGCAATTAGTACTAAAGGCAATATAATCAGAGCGATGGATGGAGTTAATAGCTTAATGGGTGAATGGAGAAAATAACTTTTGCAAACTTTACTGTGCAAGTAGCGTAAACAGACTCTGCAATTTCAGACACCTTGCTCTTTAAAATGCTGAAATGCAAAAAACACAAATGTCCCTTTTTTTTTTTACACAAACAGTGAATTTGTTTCTATGTTTCTATTTCTTTGGCAGAAAACGGCAGCATTTGTGTGCTTTTTTGGCGAGTAGGACGAACCACATGAAGAAAACCCCAAAACTAATAATCTCATTAAAGAGAAAGTGCTCTTTGAAGCGCGCCGTCTCTCACTACAACATGACCTAGATCATATTCACTCTGGTAAACGCCAGATCAAGGCGACACACGTCGGATTTAACAAAGCATTTCCTCTCTGTGCATAGCAACGCATAGCGATGAAGCCCGTCTTTCCTCATTGGCTAATTTGTGCTTCACGTCTTTGGATGGCGCGTCTGTGGCCGCTGGTTGGTCGGTCGGTGGGTCGTGGCAGAAGCGGAGCTCCAGCATTGCGTGCCAAAAGCCATCAGGGAAAAACTCAAAGCCAAAACCACGTGATTGAGTCAACCCACACGCACCCCGTCTCTGATCTCCAGACGCCGGGCACTTACGGACACGCCAACGGCCCTCCACCTTCACCATCAAACCATACAGACCGACATACACGCAGACGACACCGTAAGACCTGAAAAACAGCTTCCAGATCACCAAACTACAGCAGACATTAGAAAAACCACAGATCAACCTTCATGAGATTTTACTCAAGAAAAGCCTTCATATGCAAACATACCACGAGTGTAGAAATATCACAGATGTTTATTGTGCAAACATCACAGTAATGACACTAAAACATTTTAGACCTACTATGAAGCATGCAATCCATAAACTTGTTCATGGGTTGTAGGTCAAATTTATTTAATTTTCAATAAAAGTAGTAATATGCCAAAAATTGAGGGAAAAAAAAAAAAAACAACAACACAGTGACTACTAGGAATGAAGAAAAGCCATTTATGTAAGTAGTAAAAATATGATGTGAAATCCTTATTATCCAGATGATATAAAATAAAAAAAAATAAAAAATTATATATATACACACACATATATATATATATATATATATATATATATATATATATATATATATATATATATATATATATATATATAAAATAAAAATGATAAATATATTGTGAAATATAATGCATATAAAGAATAAAGAAGAAATAAACCAATGTAATGATAATTTTTTCTCTCAGAATTATTAATAAATAAATTATAAGTAAATAAAAAATAAATAAATCTTCTGCAAGCTTTCTGGGTCAGTCGCAGAAAAATAGCTTTGAATAAAATAAAGCAGTGCCATATGATATAAAGCCAGAATTTCTTTTAAAAATAAATACATTAAAAATAAATAAATACATACATACATATTTTATTTATTTTAATTTTATTTAAATTTTGCATTCAGTTTTTGGTTTTTGAATTGTGTTAATTGTGTTATGTATTATGAATCAAGATGCAATAAAAAAAATGTAAAAAAATCACTTTTTTGTCAAGGTACAAGACAAAAGAAAATAATATTATCTAATATATAAAATATTAAAGTAATATTTTTTTATAAAATAAAAATGAAATAAAAGACTTATGATAATAATAAATATTAAAAATAATAAATAAATAAATAAATTAAGCTTTATTTTAAATTCTCTGGATCAGTCCTTACATACAATAAAGCAGCTCTATATAATCTAAAACCAGAATTTCTTTTTTAAATAAATAAAATAAAATAAAATAAAATAAAATAAAATAAAATAAAAAATATTTATTTTAGTCATGTTATTATTATTTTTTTTTTATTGTGTTAGGTTATGCATTATGGTTCAAGTTGCAATAAAAATGTAAAAACTAAAGCCCAAACTTAACGTGTTTGGGAATATGACAAAAGAAAATAATATTATCTTATATATAAAATATAAAAGTAATATTTTTTAATAAAAAAAGAACCACAACAATGTAATATAATTAACATCTAAAAATAAAATAAAATAATTATTTTAGCCATGTTATTTTTAAAATTGTGTTATGCATTATGGTTCAAGTTGCAAAAATGTGTAAAAACTGAAGCACACACTTAACACTTCACATCTTTTGTCAAGGTATATGACAAAAGAAAATAATATCTAATATATAAAATATATATATAAAAAATAATAATAATAAAAAATGAACCACAACAATGAACTATAATTAAAAACTAAATAAAATGAAAATAAATGAATTATACTTTACTATATTTACTCAGATAAAACAAAAACTACAAAGTAAAGAATTAATTACAAGTTGTATCCAGACAAATAAAAAGGAAATTAGAAGAAGAAAGGACTATGTACTATATCAAATAACTAAACTACCCTTTTCAGGCGACGTGACGTGCCGATCGTTGTGCTGATAAAAGCTCATTTAAGTGCTGATACTTACAATAATTTAAAACAAACCCTGCGAAAAGAGTTCATTAGGAGAAATGGCCAGGCAGCGAATGCAATTACTGTGTTCATAATTGACAGTTACATCTTTTTAATTACGAGATGGCTCAAGCAATAATGAGGCGAATGAATGATGCAAACAGCAAAAAGTCAAGAAAATAATTATCGGTGGGTTTTATCAGCAGGGTACGATCGTTTCCACGCCGTCCGGTGTGAGTGAATCCTAAACGAGCGGAGAACTCAATTAACACCGCAGCCGGAGCGCCACAAATAATCCATAAGCGCCTGAAGCTACGTGAGTTTCTGCATGAATCTGTGGAAATAAACCCGTACGGGGACCAAACACACAGGATTTAACTCTGATTGACTAAATCTAGTGAGTTTCAGAGCTGATTTCTCAAAGATGACGCTTATAATATAGTGCTGGGCGATACGGTCAAATATATTACCATAATATTTATTTACCTTGTGAATGAATGTGAACAAATTGTTTGTTTACAATTAAACTACAGAGTATGTTACCTTTTAATTTAGGGCTCCATGCAATCCATTTTATTTTTTCTCTAAATTCTGTGTTTTCCACTGATTTTTTTCTGGATTCTGTACTTTATGATTTAATACAAATTTCTCACAAATTGAAAATTGTGTGTAATGAAGTGCAATAATAACACTTTAACAATTTAATCAATCTTTTAAAATCTAATCAAATGATAATATAACAATAAATTTACAACAAAACATTACATTTTTATTTTATATTTTTTAATACACATTCTCATATTCATAGTTTTCTGATGTAGCTCTATTTATTTACTTATTTATTTATTTATTTACTAAATTAATTAATTAATAACAAAATAAGCAATAAATAAATAAGTGCATTTGTTTATTAAATGCATTGGTTAATAAAATTTCATTTATTATAAACAAAATACATTTATTTAAATGTAAACAAATGAATATATAACAATAGATTTACCAAAAACACTGCATTTTTATTTTTTAATACACATTCTCAGTTTTCTGACGTAGCTCTATTTATTTATTTATTTATTTATTTATTTATTAAACAAAGTACTGAATAAATTACTGAATAGGTCAAAGTTCACATTTATGTGTGCATTTATTTATTTACTAAATTAATGAATTAATGTCAAAATGAACAATAAATAAGTACATTAGTTATATTATGTTATCATTATAATATTTATATATATAGTATATATATATATATATATATATATATATTATATTTATTTTTATATTATTTTATATTTTTTTTTTTTTTTTTTTTTTTTTTTTTAAATGCAAACAAATGAAAATGTTAATAAATTTATGACAAAACATGGCATTTTTATTTTAGATTTTTAATACACTTTCTTAGATTCATAGTTTTCTCATGTAGCTCTATTTATTTTTTTTATTAAATTAACTAGTAAATAAATGAATAAATAGGACAGTTAAAGGTCACATTTATTTAATAAATGAATAAATGAATGACAAAACAAACGATAAATAAATAAGTACATTCTTTTATTATATTTATGTTAAATAAAACACTAAATGAATAAATAAAAAAATATAATAAAAAATGCATTATTTAAATGTAAACAAATTAAAATATAAAAATTAATTTACCAGAGGAAAAAAAAAAAAAAAAAAAAAAAACATTAGATTTTTATTTTTTGGTCAAATAAGATGCTGCACAACAGAATTGCACAAATTAAAACACGGACACAAAAATATCTTGCTTGCACAATATTCCTTAAAAATGATAATATTATAACTATTAATATTAGTAGTACATTTCAGTATACAATCATAATATATTTCTGTTATAATTTCTTCAAGTTAACCAAACTTTCATTTCAGTGGGTCGTCATGAAGATCTTTAATTGACATAAATGTTTATCAGTTTATTTATATTATAAATTTATTTTGATATGATATTGTTTATCGGCCAGCGCTACAACAATGCTGTTTGTGCAATATGATAACGCTGATTTCACAATATTATCAAAACAGAGTGAAAGAAAAACCAGCAGCGATATAAAAAAAATAGACCAAATGCTACCAAAACTAATATTTTGACAAAGTTTTGCCAATGGCCCTCGCCGCTCATAAATAACCCCCGTCTCTGTCAAGCATCCGACGGGACGCGTCCCGCATCTTCTGAAGGTGCTCTCACCGAGAAAGCGCTCATAAATTCTCTTGATATGTTTCCTGGACACGCAGCGACTAATGCGTCTATCAGATGCTTTATGGCTGCATTGTAGCTGCTCATACATGCCATAAAAGCATTGTAAAGTCTGCTCGGATGAAGTGCTTTCCCTAGACCGCTAATTGCTCACGCAGCAAGACACATTTTTACGGGCGTATTACCTCATCTCTTTATGGAAATATTTATGTTTCTGTCCAGAAAGACCGTTTTATTATTGCTAGTTGATTCTTGGATGGACACATGTCTTTTACTGGCAGAGGTTTCTGGTTTTGGCTTCAGATTGCACGGTTTGATCAGACATTAGTGTAAATAAAAGCAAATAAAACGCCAGTCTGGAATTAAAGCGCGTGTGTGCGCGCGCGTCTGTGTCGACATCCGTGAGTCACCGTAAACATGCCCTCATGCATTTGTTTCTCAGGTATCGTGTTCACCTGAAGATTAAGAATTTCCCACAAGCTTCTTTGTAGCCGCTGTGTTCGGTTGCTTCTTAAGCTCGCAGGCTAGTAACTAAACCTCCCGCTCTTTGTTCGCAGACACAAAAGACGTGCTCTCTGTGGAGGGGAGTTGGGCGACTGAGGGTTGGCAAGGTGTAAAACAAACTCAAGCTAAGGCCATGTGTGCACTTAGCATCTGAGACGGCCAGGTAAATCTGCGCCGCACAAAAGGAGCACTAGAGGAGAAACCAATGAGACTTAATTAGAGGCTGCTAACTAATAACACGGTGTAGACTTTCACTTTAACTGGAATGTGAGCGACACAGTATTGTTGTGTCAATCTTTTGTGTCAATCTGTGATGGTTTACAAACGCTTGGCTTCAACTGTACTTTTCTGCATTGACGCGACAGTGTTTATGTTTGGTTGTGGAGAAATATACACTGATCCAAATTTTCACTTCTCTTTCTCTAAAATTTCTACAAAAATACAGTAATATTGCAAAATATTATTTTAATCTAAAATATCTTTTTCTATCTGAATATATTTTAGAATTAAATATATTCCTGTCAATTCCAAGCTGAATTTTTGAATTATTTAATTACTGCTCACCAAGGCTGCATTTATGTGATTAAAAAAATACTGTAAAAACAGTAAAAAAAAAAACAATGTACAATTCTGTTGTGCAGCATCTTATTTGACAAAAAATAAAAATCCACTGTTTTTTTTCCCTCTGGTAAATTAATTGTTTTTTTTTTTATATTTTTTGTTTTTTTTTTATTTTAATTTGTTTACATTTAAATAATGCATTTCTTTATTTATTAATTTAGTGTTTTAACACATCAATTTAATAAACTAATGTACTTATTTATTGTTTTTGTCATTAATTCATTTGTTTGTTAAATAAATAAATAAATAAATATGTACATAAATGTGACTTTGACATTTAGCCATTTATTCAATACAAAATATTTCAATCGAAAATATCTTTTTCTATCTGAATATATTTTAGAATTAAATATATTCCTGTCAATTCCAAGCTGAATTTTTGAATTATTGAATTATTGCTCACCAAGGCTGCATTTATGTGATTAAAAATACTGTAAAAACAGTAAAAAATCTGAAACATTATTACAACTTATAATCGTTGTCTTCTATGTGAATATCTGTTAAAATGCAATTTATTTCTGTGATCAAAGCTGAATTTTCAGCATCATTACTCCAGTCAGAGTCACATGATCCTACAGAAATCATTCTAATATGCTGATTTGCTCAAAAGTTATTAAAAAAAATAAAAATAAAAGAATACTTTTATTCATCAAGGCTGCATTACATTGATCAAAATGAATAAAAACAAAAAATATATATATTTTGCTTCTATGATATTGCTTAAAAATTATAATATTATTATAATTACTTTAAGAAATACAATTTAATATGGTATAGTAATATACTTTTCTTTTTTCTTTTTTTTTAAAGTAATTTCTTTAAGTTAATCAAACTTTTATTTTGGTGCGTTGTCTTGAAAATCTTTGATCGAAATAAATTTTTATACATTTATTTAAAATGTAAACAAATGAAAATATAACAAATTTACAACAAACCAAGCATTCTCATTTTTGTGTTCATAGTTTTCTGATGTAGCTCTATTTATTTATTTAATTATTAAATGAAGTGAATAAATGACTAAATAGGTCACATTTATGTATTAATTTTTTACTAAATGAATTAATACATGGAAAAAAAAAACGATTAATAAATAAGTAATTTAGTTTATTACATTTATGTGTTAAATAAAAGAATGCATAAACCATTTATTATAAAAACAACATTATATATTCATTTAAATGTAAACAAATGAAAATATAACAATTTACATTGGGAAAAAAATTGTCAAATAAGATGCTGCATAACAGAAAAAATATCTTGTACAATATTCCTTAAAAATGATAATATTATAACTATTAATATTAGTAGTATGGCTTTAAGTAGTACATTTTAGCATACAATCAAAATATATTTCTGTTATAATTTTTTCAAGTTAACCAAACTTGAAGGTCATGAAGATCTTTGATCAACATAAATGTTAATAAATTTACTTTGATATAATTTAACGCCCAGCCTTACTTCAATGCCATTTGTGCAACCCAATACGCTGATTTCACAATATCATCAACCTGATAGGACAAAAACTGCATGTTACAAATATAATACATTAACATTAAAAGTTAAAAATAAAGTTAAAAATATATAACAATAAATTACTACTTCTATTCATCAAGGATGCATTACATTGATCAAAAGTGACATTAAAGACGTTTATAATGTTACAAAAGATTTCTATTTCAAATAAATACTGTTCCTTTTAACTTTCTATTCATCTGTAAATCCTGAAAAAATAAAATGCATCACAGTTATCAGTTTAAAATATTCAGTTTTCAACATTGATAATAAGAGAAATGTTTCCTGAGCAGCAAATCAGCATATTAGAATGATTTCTGAAGCATCATGTGACACTGAAGACTGAAGTAATGACGCTGAAAATTCAGCTTTGATTATAGAAATAAATTACATTTTAATATAGACTGACACTGAAAACAGCTATTTGAAATTTAAAAAATATTTCACATTTTTACAGTAGTTTTGATCAAATAAACACAGCCTCGGTGAGCAGGAGAGACTTATTTAGAAACCATTAAAGATCATAATTATTCCACAATCTTGACGGGTTAGTGTAAAATCAGCACGTCATTTCCAATGACGCATAAAGCGCAGCTCTATAAACACCTCAACGCTGGTCCGTCAGTGTAATTAATTTAGCATGTAAATCTGATCCTGATTACCACAGACCAAATACGGTTGGCGAAAAAAACAAAACCCTTTTCTTTTTCCAATTATGTCGCACCAGAGCGGCCCAAGAATGCTTTGAAACAAAAAGCAAAGCCACAATTAATGCCAGCCATTTTTTTTGCACCGTTCTCTCTCTCGCCGTAAATCTTCAGAGAGTCGATATTCCGGCTCGGCTCAATGTCGGCGCTCGTTACGCCTGACGCGGCCCGGGACGGAGTCTGACCCCTGCACCCCTCCTCCGGCCTCCTCCGCCGCCACTTTCCCTTCACATTACTTCTGCTATTCTAACTTTTCCACTTCTGAGCAGCATCAATTATGCACTAGAATAACACGGGGCCCAGCCCGCGCCGTACGACATAAAGGCCGATTATGGGCGTGAATAATTCAGCCACCGCCGTGCCGCGCAGCTCTCACCGGCGATACGGCGACAGGCTCGCGAGAAGAACCGGAGGGGAAGCTTTATTGAGCCGGGCACTGAGAGACTGAGAGCGACACGGCCGCTTGACGCCCGAGAATTTTTGTGGCGAGCTGCTAGGAAAATATTTGAGGGAAATACTTTATTTTCTGCTGGTATACAATAAAACATTCTCCTTTTTCCAACGAAGACGTCTCATAGAGTTCAGTTTGACCACAGATAAAAGCAACGCTTGAACCCTCAGGTTTCACCTTTGCTGTTTCAACATGGCCGCCTTGACCTCGTTTCTTCAGGATTGCGTGCGAAGGTTTGCCGGCGCAGCTCCACTGTGAGATCACAAACAGCTCTTAATATTTCATGCTCTCACCAGCATCACGCTCAGCTTCGCTGTCTCAACCAATCGGGCGAGAGGAAACGCTGCACGCCCATTGGCTGATCGACACCCAAAAACACATCACAGGCTTTCTGCAGGTCGTCTTGAGACGATTTTTACACATTCAAAGAGGGGGAATAAAACGAGCCGTGCCAAAACACCATTATGAATATAGAAACCATTCAAGTAGAGATATTACTAGATTTGGTAAACAAATTTTATCACCTATCAAATGCACTCAAAATAATTATGGATACAAATAAAACTATCTAAAATATATATTTAAATTTAAATATTATTTATTGACAATTAAACAAATTAAAATGTTTTGTTTTTTTTTTCAGAAAAAATCATGTTAACTAAATAAAATATGTAAACTAAATTGTTTAAAATATTTCTAGAGTTTAAACCAGTGTTATTTTAGTATCATAGAAATGATTTTAAAATGTTTTGACAATTAAACAAATTAAATGTAATGATTAACATGATATACATATTTAAAAACAAAAAAATATATAATGTAAAGTAAACAAAATTAAAAATATACATTTTGCTAAATTGTTTAAAATATTTCTAGACTTTAAACCAGTGTTATTTTAGTATCACTAAATAACACTGATTAGATATTAAAATAACCAGTGTTATTTTAGTATCACTGAAATGATAAGTTTAAATATTATTTTTGACAATTAAACAAATTAAATGTAATTAACATTCTATATATATATATATATATAACAAAATAAAAAAAATCAAGTAAACATAAAATTGAAAATATAATGTTTGCTTAATTGTTTAAAATATTTCTAGAGTTAGTTTAGTATCATTAAAATAATAAGTTTAAATATTTTTTTGACAATTAAACAAATTGAATGTAATAATTAACATAACATATATACACGAAAATAACAAAAAATATCATGTAAACAAATTTTGCTAATTTGCTAATTAATTCATATTTAATTTTAGTATCACTGAAATATTTTTGTACAATTAAACAAATTAAATGTAATAATTAACATTATATATATATATATTTGAAAATAAAACAAAATATTATGTAAAGTAAACAAAATAAAAATTATACATTTTATTATACATTTTTAATTTAAACCAGTGTTATTTTAGTATCATTAAAATGTTTTTTTTATATATTTTTTAATTTTTTGTTTTTTTACATTTTCTGTTTTTATTTTAATTCTAGTTAAAGTTTGAGTAATTTTGTTGCATATTTTTGCAATTTTTAGTAGTTTTGGAAGGTTATTTTTAGGTTTTTTTATCTACATCCTTTTTATTATTTTTATTTCAATCGTAGTTTTAGTTATTTTAGTACAACAACTGAAACAACTAAAATGAGCAATGCTCCCTAGGTAACTAGCTGAAATAATAAAAGCTTTTAATATATTATTTCATTTCAGTTAACATTTCATGTTATGTCTTTTTAATGGTTTTAATTTTAGTTGAATAAAAATAAAAATATTTGTATATAAAAGTTAAAAGTATATTAATTTAATAAACTTCTGATCAATTATTATTATTATTATTATTATTATATAAAAATGTTTTGCATCTCACCAATTTGAAAAAAAATTGCTGATTAGGATAAATAATTTCATCTTGAATATTTTGTTTCATAGAAATTAACAATATATTTAGTCAATTCATTATATATTCATATTTAAGTCTCATATCAGTAATAAATAAATAAATAAATAAAGGATCTCTGATGGTTAATACAGATTGTTCCACATTGTTTACACACACTTTTAATCTCACAAAATGCTTTCTGCCAATACACATTCCTTGATTCTGCATGTTTAGATGCTATGTAGCTCAAAACAAGTATTTCATATTTATACATAATTACCCACAAGCTGTAATCTTTTAGATTAGACCTCTGTCTTGAGTCAAAGAATCCACCTTCACCATCTGGATGTTCGTGACACGTCAGCATTAACTGAACGCCAGTCGGTCGCAGTAGCCACAACACTGGGCCTAAATCAAACAGAGGAGCGCAGGAGACACCCCAACAGCCCCTAAAGCCCTGAGCCTATTACAGCACATGTAAAGGGCCAGTAATCCCCGATTAGTCCAGAGAGAGAGAGAGAGAGAGAGAGAGAGAGAGGGGAGAGAAGCCGCCCCAGATGGCCTCTTCCGTGCGGACCGGACCATTGAGCACCGAGAGGGCAAAAAAAAAAACAGCTTGAGGTTTGGGAAGCAGAGAGATCAGCAGCCAAACAAACACGGCTTTAGAAACAGATGCTAAATATCCTGGCGGGACGCTGGAAACGCAGCATATTCAATTTCTCAGTCAAATGCAACTGCAAGACAGAACAGAAAAGGACAATTAAAGGTTCTCAGGAGCTGAAAGCAACTGTCCGGGCCAATATTTATAACTTAACTGTTTCTGCAGACTTCCAAAGACACTCCAGGGTTCCTCTTAAGTCTTATTTATCTCATTAGGCCTTTAACACTGATTAATATGAATGCCGAATGTGAGCAGGAAGGTTTCTATGGAGGAGAGGAAGAGGGATTAAAGAGGAAAGGGTTTTGTGTCACTAGACAATGAGCCGATGGCTTTTTAAGCCCTTTAGTGACTCCACGCCATTACCGCATGAATGAGGGGACGCCGAGGAGACCTCGAGTCACTTGAGTCCCAGAGACGCTAAACAAACAAACCTCTGTCAGACACCCACAACACCGCGCGCATTTCCAGGTGAGCCGGCGAGGTTTACGCCACAACCGCAAAATCTACAAGAACAACATCAACAAACTTTAAGCTGAAAGTTGTCAAACATGCTTGACCGCATGGTTAAGACAAATTAGAGTGTGTTATAAACCGAAGGATTTTCTTTTTATACATCCAGTCAAAAGTTTGTCACGTCTAATCGTTCTGTTTTATATCTTCCATGTTTTACAAGAAAAAAAGAAAACTAAGAAATTGCACAAAATTAACTACTAAAGTAAAAATGCTAACTTGTCCATCCACCCATTCAATTAATCCATTATTAAATAAATAAATATAATAAATAGAAATAATATATAAAATAAATAAAAAATTAAAATAAAATATTGAAAATTTATATATAAATATAAATGTATTCATGTGTGGACAGAATTTATATTTCTCTACAAAATTAAACTAAAAAAGTGAGGCATTTAAGCAGACACCTTCAGATTCACTCAAACGCATCTAATAAAGTAAATAGAAACAAAAAATAAATAAAATATGCAATGATATTATATATATATATATATAGAGTGTTAAAATATTTATATTTACAAAATATTGTTAATTATATTTCGTACAAATTTAATGTTATAAAAAACATATATTTTATTTTTTTTTTACATTTTTTAATTAATACTTTTTTAAATGATTAAAATATAATACATTTTTTGTGAAGAATTCATATGTGTGCACAACTTTTATTTGTCTATAAACTTTGAAGCATTTAAGCAGAAACCTTCAGATCAAAAGCTCTTCAGATCTTGAGAAACAAACTCAATCAAGTATACCTGCCAAAAAAATTATATAAATATAAATATAAATATATATAAATATAAATATATATATATATATATATAAATATATATATATATATATATATATATATATATATATATATATATATATATATATATAAAAATTTAATGTTAAAAGATTTATGAAATATTATCTATTTTAAATGAATATAAATTGTAAAAACTTAAAAATTAATATAAAATGTGTATTTTTATTGTTTTTATTTAATACTATTTTAAATGTTTAAAATATAATACATATAGAAATAAATACATAAAATAAAATCAATTTTTGGTAAATAATTCATGTGTGCACAACTTACATTTGTCTACAAACTTGATGTGAAGCATTTAAGCAAAAACCTACAGATCAAAAGCTCTTCAGATCAGCTCTTTTCATTAAAAAAAATATATAAATATAAAATCGTAAAAAAAATAATAATATAAAATGTATATATTAAAATTTTTCATTTTAATACTATTTTAAATGCTTAAAATATAATACATTTAAAAACAAAATCATCAAATTTTTGTAAATAATACATGTGTACGCAACTTACATTTGTCTACAAACTTAGTTTGAAGCATTTAAGCAGAAACCTTCAGATCAAAAGCTCTTCAGATCTTGAGAAACAAATTCAATTAGGGTAAATCTGTCAAAAAATAAAAAATTATATAAAAAATATATTTTTAAATATAATGTTAAAATACTTATATTTAATATAATTATAAAAATTATTAAAAAAAAAACATTTTAAATATAAATTGTAAAAAATAATATAAAATGTATATTTTAAATTTTTTAATTTAATACCATTTTAAATGTTTAAAATATAATACATGCAGAAATAAAATCAATTTTTTGTAAATAATACATGTGTACACAACTTACATTTGTCTACAAACTTAGTTTGAAGCATTGAAGCAGAAACCTTCAGATCAAAAGCTCTTTAGATCTTGAGAAACATAAATTCGGTCAAGCGTATCTGCACTTCACGCGGGGGGAACCCGAGTGTTTCGGGAAAGCGGAGGCAAATCACGTTCCTTTGTGCTTTGTGCACGGCTCCGACATCCTTACAACAACGGTGAGGGCCGATACTGTATCTTGGGTGCAACAAAACACCCCGGACCCGTCGCGAAACCCCTCCGCCCCCGGAGGACTTGAGGAAGGACAAAGGCCGGTTCTGGGGTTAATCCTGTCGGCTTAGGGCTCGTCACAGACCCCGAGCTCCGAAATGTCACCTACATTGTTCGCCGGCCGGTAGAAGCGGCCAGACACATGCGTCTGTGAAACCCTGCTTGGCGTGGGAGAAAGCGGCGGCGAGGGAAATCGCCTCTGCCCTCCATTGTGGCCCGTTCGCCGCGTCCCTGTAAACGCAGAGAGTATTACAAGCAGCACCGTGAAGCGCTCTCCATTCACCCCCCTTCATCCTCTCCTGCTCTCCTTTTCTCTAAATGCATGCATACTTTCGGCCCGGGTTGTGGAGAGGCGACAGCGAGGGGAAACAATAGTGGCCTTTCAGAGCGGCCGAGGCCTGGCCGTGAGGAAGAGAGAGAGGAACCGGCCGCTCAATATTTGCAGCGGGCGGTCGGGAGAGCAGCGAGAGCTCGGCTTGTTTGTCTGTTTGTTTGGACGAGGAGCCGCTCGCCGGAGTAAACAGCGATGCACATTAAAAATAATCAAATGAAAACTCGCTCGCTCCACACACTCTCTGCACTTATGAAATCTTACAGCACGTTACCTGGCTGCCGAGTCTCGCCAAACCCGTTTCAATTTCTGGAGAATTCGCCCGCAGCTGGAGACTGATTTATTTTCCTTAAACGGAGGTGTGAATGTGGAATGGCACGGGTGAAGCAGGCATGACCGATGCACCAGCCACACGGGCGTCATGCCACATTTAGACCAATCCAGCGTTACAAATAAAGCATTCGAACAGCCAGAAACGCTGTATGCGTCAAATATTAATTCACACTAAATGAATACAATAAATGGCACGAAAGCCTTGTTCAGTGGAAGGATCTCGCTTTAAACCTTCCTCTATTACTACCAGACGATGCACAAAAATCTGACTTGTGCATTTGCTTATTTAAACCATTTTTTCTGCCAGATGAGGCTCTTAAGTTTCAGATATTAGCTCATATTAAACATGCATATGAATAAAAGCATATAAAATAAATTGCATTACTTCACAAAAGTCTTGAGTAAAAGGATCTTGCTTTATGAGCTCCATTACTACCAAACGATGCACAAATATAAATGTAAAAAGTACCCGTTAGGTACTATTATGTACAGTTTTGCTGCAGATATGTACCTGAAATGCACCTTTTATAGGTTTGCTTTATTGCATTTCCTTATTTTAAGCATTTTTTGCTGGATGAGGCTGTCAACCTTTATAAATCGATACATTTTAAACATGCATTATGAATAAACCAAATTGCATAAACTGCACTTCAAAACAGTACTGTTAAATAAGAAGATCTTGCTTTGCAAGATCCATTACTACCAGACTATGCACAAAAGACTTTAGGTAGAAATATGTTTCTTTAAGTTACTAAATTGCACCTTTTAGGGGTTTGCATTAATGCATTTGCATATTTTAACCATTTTTACTTCACAAAAGTCTTGAGTAAAAGGATCTTGGTTTACGAGCTCCATTACTACCAGACGATGTACAAATATAAATGTAAAATGTACCATTTAGGTACTAATATGTACAATTTTGGTGTAAATATGTACATTTAAGTTACTAAAACGCACCTTTAGGGGTTTGCATTATTGCATTTGCTTATTTTAACCATTTTTTGCTGGATGAGGCTGTCAACCTTCATAAATCGATACATTTTAAGCATGCATTATGAATAAACGCAAATTACATAAAATGCACTTCACCAACAGTCTTGTTCACAAAGAAGATCTTGCTTTGCAAGCTCTATTACTACCAGACTATGCACAAAAGATACTAATATGTAGACTTTAATATGTTCCTTTAAGTTACTAAAATGCACTTTTTAGGGGTCTGCAGTATTGCATTTGCTTATTTTAACCATTTTTTTGCCAGATGAGACTCTTAAGTATCAGATATTAGTTCATATCGAACATGCATATGAATAAGAGCAAATAAAATAAATCGCATTACTTCACAAAAGTCTTGAGTAAAAGGATCTTGCTTTGCAAGCTCTATTACTACCACAATGCACAGATATAAATATGCAAAATGTACCATTTAGGTACTAATATGCACAGTTTTGGTGCAAATACGTACCTTTAAGTTACTAAAATGCACTTTTTTGGGTTTGCATTAGCTTATTTTAACCATTTTTGGCCAAATTAGACTCTTTTGTTTCAAATATGAATTCATACTAAACATGCATATGAATAAAAGCCAATTGCATTACACAAAGGTCTTGTTCAGTTGAAGGATCTTGCTTCAAATGCTCCTCTATTACTACCATTTTTGCTGGACGAGGCTCTCAACCTTCAAATATTGATTCATATTACAAATGCATTATAAATAAAACCAAATAAAACAAATTGCATTGCTTTACAACAGTCTTGTTCTACAAAAGGATCTTGCTCTATAACTACCAGACAATGCACAAACACAAAAATTTCAAATGGACTAATTTAGGCAATAATATGTACCTCTGAGGTACTAAAATGCACCTTTTGGGGGGTAAATAAGGTACAAAAGCATACTTTTTGAAAGAATATCATCCCAAAGACAGCTCTTTTGAATGCATTTGCTCATTTTAATCATAATCTGCTGGATGAGGCTCTCAAATTTCAAAATTGTAAGTATACATTATGAATAAAAACAAATAACATTTTTTTTTATTACTTTGCAACAGTCTTGTTCAGTAAAAGGATCTTGATTTACAAGCACTAAGATGATGCAAAAACATCTTTCTTGTGCCTTAACCATTATTTGTTGGCTCTCAAGCTTCAAATACTAATTCACAAAAGTCTCATTCAGTAAAAGGATTTTGCTTCAAATGTTCCTCTATTACTACCAGACAATCTATCTTGTGCATTTGCTTATTTTAACCATTATTTGCTGGATGAGGCTCTCAACCTTCAAATATTGATTCATATTACATATGCATTACGAATAAAACCAAATCAAATAAATTGCAATGCTTTACAACAGTCTTGTTCAGTAAAAGAATCTTGCTCTATTACTACCAGATGAAGCACAAACACAAAAATTTCAAATGTACCATTAAAGTACTAATTTAGGCATAAATATGTACCTTTAAGGTACTAAAATGCACTTTTCCGAGGGTAAATTTGGTACAAAGGCATACAGTTTGAAAGAGTATCATGCCAATGACAGCTTTTTTTGAATGCATTTGCTTATTTCAACCATATTAAATATGCATTATGAATAAAACCAAACAAAACAAATTGCATTACTTTATAACAGTCTTGTTTGGTAAACAGATCTTGCTTTAAAAGCTCTTTTAAAGCACAAACATCTGTCTTGGGCGCACTCTCAGAAAATAGGTACAAAAGCTGTTACTGGGGCGTTACCCTTTCAAAAGGTACTAATTTGTACCATTTAAGTACTTATTTAGGAACAAATATGTGTCTTTAAGCTACTAAAATGCACCTGTTGGGGTAAATAAGTTACAAAGGTCTACCTTTTATCAGGGTATCATCCCAATGATGGTTTTTGTACCTTTTTCTGAGTGCATTTGCTTATCTTAACTACTATTTGCTGAAGGAGGCGCTCAGATTTCAAATATTGATTCATATTAAGCATGCATCACGAATAAATGCAAGTGAAATAAATTGCACTAACTTCACAAAAGTTCTTCAAACGTTCCTCTATTACTACCAGGCCATGCACAAACATCTGTCTTGTGCACTGGCTTATTTTAACCACTATTTGCTGGAGGAGGCTTTCAAGCTTTGAAAATTAATTATGCATAATGAATAAAACCAAATCAAATAAAATGCATTGCAGCCTTGTTCAGTAAAGGATCTTTACGAGCTCTACCAAAACATCTGTCTTGTGCATTTGCTTTTTTTAGCCATCATAATCACGCTGATGCACAAAACTTGCAACAAAACCTGCAGCACTAGGGCGTATTTGACTCACATTCCTCTGCTGCATATTAAAAGTGGACCAGAACATTAAGCCATGTGGCTTTGGATTAAACACACAACCCAAGAAGAGTCTGCGCTAAATTAATTACGTAAATCTAATCAGGAGAGAATCAACTAGAATGCTGCTGATAATAAATTCGTCCTGCATGCAGATTCTAAAGTGAACTGCACGGGAAAAACCTGCAGCAGCTGCGTCTCTCCAGCGTTCGCTCATGTACGTCTAATCCAGAGCAGAATCAACACCAACGCAATGCCATCAAAGTTTACAAAGCCTTATCCTGAGAAAGCATTTTATCCAGAAACTGTACCCAAAAACAACAGACAGTAAATCCCTGGCTCCTTCCCTCTTATTAAATAAAGAACTGTTGCATCGCACAAACGTCCCGCTGCCTTTTCAAGCACCTAATGAGCTGTTGCAGGATAACCGTGAAGTTATTTTTCTAATCCACTGTCATCCCGCTCTCTCATTTTCAAATCTGGTGTCCTTTATGTCATCGTCTGTTGTTTAAAATCATCACAATAATCATTCCCCTGACCAGGTTTCTCATGGACCTGCTGAACTCTCCAGTACGTAAACCATCTCGGAGAATGAATTTCGACAGCGAAAAGGCACGGCACATTTTACATACCGCGGGAGAAGTTTTACAAGGCTAAAAGAGGAAAATAGGCAGTGTCAAAACTAGTCAAGTCAGTCCGGATTGCAGCAGGATCCGTTTAGGACGGAAGAATAAGAGGCTCTGTTTTCATATTTGGAGCAGCAGTCATAGACGGCTGAAGAAAGCAAACAGGAACGCCACATGCATGAAGCACGGACCATGTTTTACGTTTCTCAGCTGAGCTGGTTCATGCATTACTGTACTTCTCTAAGCTCCAACAGAGGAGAGAGATTTAAGAGGTGCTAAAATGCACATAAAATACATGCAAGTACATATAAGCCGCTACATGTGGAGTTTGCGGAGGTCAGAATGGTTCAATTCTTTGTGGTTAAACAATGGTGGGAACTTCTCTCTAAAAAATTCATGTAAAGCAGCAGAAGTAACTTTAATAAAAAGTCATTTAAAAAAAATGATAAATAAAAAGTAATTAATATTTTTATTTAAAAATGTGGAATTTTATTATGAAAAGATATTTAGCAAACAAAATTTTAATAAACCGATTTTTTTGGAAATGTTACATTTTTTATTTTGCAGATAAATTAATATATAACGAAAAATATTTTTTATTCAAACTATTTAAATAATTTTAATGCATTTTAATAATTATGAATATTTAATAAAAATTAGAATTGTATTTTTGCACACAAAATAGTAATAAAAATATTTATTTTTTTTTATATTTAATTATTTTTCAAAAATTCTATACATTGTGTCTTGGGAAGTTTACGGGAAATGCTGCCGTAAACATGCCCGTCCCATAAATGCCGGATGGTCCTGCACGTTTAAGTCGAGTGGGAACATATTTCTCACTGGTTCATCATGGAACATTTTCGCGAGCAACCCTACTATCGTGTTACAGCTGAATATATGTGGGGTTTCCGTTCACAGAGCGTGTGACCCTTACGCCCGGGTCTCCAGTGGAGGAGCCGCACAGCCGGAATGAAGCTCCTGAAATATCTAATTGTATTCATTCATTTTCTCTGCTCAGCATGGCACTGAGAAATAAAGAGCGTCGCAGCTAAAGTGGAAAGAAGTCAGAGGGAAATCTGGCTGGCGGGGTTTCTTGAGCATGGGAAACGGTACGCGTCCTCATTACGGCTGTTTAGCGTGCCAAAGGTGCAGCGAGTAATTAACCAATTAACGATTCATACTCGGAACGGATGTGCGGACAGCCAGCAGACGGCCCGAGTCAATCTATATGCCCTTCTGATATTCAGAGCTCATGAGATGAATACAGAGCGGATGCACTACCTCAACTTCCATGCAAAAATAATTCATTCTAGTCGACGAGTTTTACAGTCCATGTGTTGCATGCATGCATGCATGTCTTTTCCAGATCATTGTGAGGGTGTATGAGTCAAACAAACAAGATTATTGGACATCAAAATGAGTTACTGGACACAAAATATCCTTTCTGTGAGTCTATCTGCTTCCCTCGAGCAAAAACAAGACAATAAAAGACTTCAGAAACCACTGGATTCTTATAGGCCTTGACGTGAATCACTGCAAACCATCTGGGCTTCTGGGAACTGGGGTTATTTCCTCAAAAAACATGGAGGAGAAAAAATACAGGACTTTATATTCCGAAACATTTCTTTTTTACGCACAGCAATCTGCAATTAACTTTTTTTGTTAATTAATGATCAACCGTGCATCCAAATGAAAGCGTGGCTTTTCAGCGTCACATATAAAATGAAACCTGACTTTGCATTTTTCTGTTTAAACAAAGTGTCACATAAATAAACTGCGCTCTCGAAGCAGGGGAGAAATTCTGACCGCAAAACTTCTAATCAGCAGAGATCTATTCGCTCTGACGGCAGTCTGCTGCTTTCAAACAAGTTTTAAATATGATATGCAACCTATTTTTTTTAGCTGTACTGGAGATGCATTGAAAAAATAAAACTTTGCTGTGAATATCCAATCAAAATGAGATATTTTAAATAAGAAACAAGCTATACAGAAAAATAGTGACTGAGATACAAATAAATAAATAAATAAACTAAACATCATTGGTCATTCAGAGACTCAGAGTTATATTCTGTAGCCCATGTCAGGTTATTTCCTTTCACTTTTAAATTTAAAAAACAACTTTTAAATTAGGGGAAAAAACCCTAGAGCTATGAAGCACTTAATATGTATGCTTCTATTTGTGAATAATCTTTAAATGCATTCACCAGACATTAACATTGCAAGATATTTCAACGTGCATTTATTTATTTATTTTTGAACTGAGAATTGCAAAGTCATTTACAGTTGTGTTCATTCGTGTAAAGCAGATCTCGTCTCCTGCTCTTCACTGTGCGGGCCTTTTAATATCCACAAAAACATTTCAGACACCTGCTTTTAATTCATGTTTTACTTCAGATAATTACAGGATACTGACATGCATTTGTGTGTTAATGCAGATAATACGTGTAGATTTTATTTCAGAGTTTCAATGTGTATCAGTGCATAGACGCTTGAAAGCCACACGAATTCATTTACAGTGCAACGTTGGTCTTTCGGAAAAAGGCGTTCGATTATTTATAGATTTCTGCGGAGAAACGTTTTCCCTTATGCAAATGTAAATATGTAGGCTATCATAACAACTGTACTGAAAAAAAAAATATATCCCGCCCTGACAAACCATGAGACTGCCAGTGAAACCATCTGAATGTACGGAACCAAACACTGAAGTAAACTTCAGGCTACAATATAAAGTCCGATCGGCACCCGTAGCGACGGAACGGGCCGAAACTCGTTCGCGGCTCGAATTTTGTCGATTTGTTTAATGCAATTCATTCCATGACGCTTTATTAAAGAGAAAAATCTGCGTGATTTTTTTTTTTTATTATTATTTTAACTGTGTGTTTAATCTCTTATTGACACTTTTTGTTTATGATACAAATATGCATCTATAAGAATAAACAGGATTAGATATTATTCTACTGTTCTGTTTAAAAAAAAAAAAAAAAAAGTAGAAGCAGCAAGATTCATGATTTATAACAAATTGCGAATAATCGCAGAAACGCGGCTGATGCGCGGCATCAGTAAAGCGCTATCCTATCGTTGTGCTGACTTCATTTTAATAACTATTTATAACGCATACATATTAAATATCTCTCTAGAAATGTAACTGCAAAGTGTCACGTATACAAAGTTCGCGCAAAGCAGCGGCGAATATAAACAGAGAGATCCGCTCACCTGGGGTTGGTTCGGTTCCAGTAGACCGCATATCGATCAGCCATCACCTTTGAGCTGGGCTCTTGACTAAATACACACATCCACAGAATCACACCCACGAATATGATCATTTCCACTTGCAGCATCGCTACGGCACACTTGGACACGTATATTCCTCTTGCTTCAGTCGACTTTCATTCACATCTGTGGCGACGCGGCTGATGTCAGACAGTGGAGCAAGTGTTGAGATGTCCACGATCTTCTGTCAGTGGTGTGAATGTCCGCACTACGGTCAATAATTGTGGTCTGCGCCGCTGGAGAGACAAAACAAAATTCACCCAGTCAGTGTTTAGGGTTCATTCTAACACGCGTCAGTTTTGTAAAACACGCGCATATCACAAACGAGCGAGTCTGCAGAAGCGCTTCTCATCCACACATGCAACTACAAAGCAGGAGCGCGGTGTTAGTCCGAGAGAGAGAGTCCGTGCGGAGAGATTTGAAGAAGTTGCCGGCGGAGACAGAAGCTCAGAGTGATCTCACAGAGATGGAGAGCTGAAGTCCGTTCAGAGAAACGCAGAGCTCGACAAACACACCCGCGTTCCGGACGCACGCGTCACACTCCGTCATTCTAAAGCGGGAGAGATGAAGGAGCGCGCGGGTCATCTGTTAGTTCATGTGCTTTCGGTTCGGCAGGAGGTGTGATGATGTGAACCCAGCGCCGCTCACTGCGAATGTGTGTTCGGTTACAGCGGGACGCAGGGGAAGCCCATTGGTCCGAACTCGGGTGGGCGGAACGCGAACAACGCAAACCCCGCCCACTACACTTTACTTCATAAATATAGCCCAAAGAGAGATAGAACGATCGATCAATTGATAAACAGATAGAAACTAAAAAATACTCTAATTTATATTTTAAATTAAATCTTAAAAACGCAAAAATAAATAAAATATATAATAGTATATATATATATACACTATTAGCCTATATAAAGAATATTATATTTTAGAAATAAACACTAATGTAAATCTAAAATATAATTAAGTAAATATAAAAAGCATGTAAATACATACATTCATAAAAATAGATAGATAGATAGATACTAAATAATACTCTAATATATATTTAAATGAAATAAAACAAAAAATGAATATTATATCATATTAAATTATATAAATTTTATCTTATATTTTAGAAATATACACTATTAAAAATCTAAAATATAATTAAGTAAATATAAAAAGCATGCAAATATATACATACATACAGATAGGTAGAAACCTGGACCGCAAAATCAGTCTTAAGTAGCACGGGTATATTTGTAGCAATAGCCAAAAATTATCGATTTTTATTTTATGCCAAAAATCATTAGGATATTAAGTCAAGATCATGTTCCATGAAGATACTTTGTAAATTTCCTACCGTAAATCATAAATATATCAAAACTTACATTTTTTATTTGTAATATGCATTGCTAAGAACTTCATATGGACAACTTTAAAGGCGATTTTCTCAATATTTAGATTTTTTTGCACCCTCAGACTCCAGATTTTCAGCCAAATATTGTCCCATCCATACATCAATGGAAAGCTTATTTCTTCAGCTTTTAGATAAAAAAAAATGACCCGTATGACTGGTTTTGTGGTCCAGGGTCACATATTATAATACAATTTAATATTATAAACAAAAACAAATTAAATATAAATCAAATAACTAATAATTAAATAACATGACACACTGAAAAACTTGTAGGATTTACTTGATAAAATATTCATAACAATTTTTATGCATTTTAAGTCAATTTTACTGCTATTGCTCTGAACAATTTACCTGTTATTTTGAAGTAAAATCTACTTACTACTGAATGTAAAATCTACTTACCAAAGTTAATAAAATAAGTAACTTCAGCTTGGCCAGTAAAAGTTTAAAAAGTTAAAAAAATATATATATATATATATTTTTACTTAGTAAAACCTTATCTGGCAATACTTTGATTTTACTCAATATAGCACTGAATTAAACCATGCTTTTAAAGTGTGTTACTTATAAACTTGTACTTTAAGTAAATAAATATCATGTAGACACCATATCTACATAATTAGTAATGTGGCACTCGCTCGAACACAGAGACTTCAACGCTTGGTGCAAAATATGCAATGCTGGTAACATTCTATCGAATGTTTTTTTAGTATAAATGTATCATTTTGAGTAGAAAATGAACTCCAGATGTAACAAAATTGCAAGCTACTAAACCTAACAACAAAAGCAATGATAAAACAGTGTAAATACAGCTAGAAAACAATGATGGGAATACCAGTATTAAAAAAGTTGAGTAGGTTTTACTTAACTATTATCTTTGTTTTTTTTTTATTATTATTATTGTCTGAAATAACTTTTTCATGTAACAATTGCATTTGTTTTTCTGTAGTATTTTTTCTGTCATTTAGCAATCTAAAAAATAAAACTGTAAATATAATAAATCTATAAAACACAAAGAGAGAAAGACAGACAGACAAACTATTCACAATAACTATTAATCAAATCGCTGGTTATAAAGAATGGCGTTTTTTAAAATCACTTTTCCAAAAGCCTTTACTTGCAGTATTAAAAATAGTGCACAACAGTGTGCACTTGTTGCAGCGTGTGTGTGTTTGACGTCCCGCAGTGTGTCATACAAACGCACCTAATCTACGCCCGGAGGCGCGAACGCATGAGAAAAGAGCTGCGAGCGACGCCGGAAAATATACAATGGGAAATATTTACTCAATTATAAGAATTATGTAAACGTCAATCAATCCTCGACCCGTGTGTCATATACACTAAATATTGGATCCGCTCGGAGACTTTGGGAAACGTCGAGCGGCTCAACCTGTTGCTGTAAAGAATTCTGATGACCTTCACAAGCGGCCTGTTTGTGGAGCGAGTGCTCGCGGATGTACTTGGCCTTCAGACACGGCGAGAGGGGCGCCGCTCCAAATTACACAGCTCCTCCGGCGGAGGCCAGTTGTCCCCTATATTCTGGTCACATCGAGCAGCGGGAGGGTGGCTCGGGGGGGATGAGGTCATCGCACCAGCAGCAGCGTTTCTGCAATCTCTCCTCGCCGAACAGCCGCGTTCTCCCGCTGAGCTGCGTACAGACCGCATGTTGCCTCCATCTGATTTCAAAGCGAAAGATGATATTCCTCGCGTTCGCCTTTCACCCGGGCCTCGGCATCACAATAGGCATTTCGATTACTTGTTATGCCATATAATTTTCCAGCGAAGGCAGAGCTGTCAAAGAAACAGACAAGTTTGAACCCTCATCGCAGAGACAAATTTATCGTGATTGATTGTTATTGTATATGGAGGTGCAGAAAGCGACTCTATCAGGCAGGGGGGGGAAAAAAAGATTCTTGTGCGAGATGGAAAATCATCCTCCTCCCTGATAAAGTTCGCAGAGATATGAGTTTTCCAAGAGTAAGTGCCAATAAATAACTACACACAAATAATTAATGACCCTCAAGATAAATGATGTTCAGCATCTAATGGCCGTGAGACTGAAACCCAAGAACAGCATCAGAGAACTGCTTACTGATGCTGATATATTGAACACAAGGCTGTCTGGATGAAGCACTTTACTGTTTTTAGACATGTGTACTTATGTTGATTCAGTGGATGTTTTAAAACGCCTACCTTTTTTCAGTTAAAGCGAAAGTTCGCCCAAACATGAAAACTGACTCATCTTCAAGCCATTCAAGATGGTAGAACAGTAGAAGAGTAAAGAGGATTTTCAGCTGAAACCATGATTCTTGGTGATTTATAAAGTATTAGTCAGTGCTGCACGTCTTTGAGAACAAAAAATGCATATCAAGAAACACAAAATTAATATCCGTCACTCCTGATGATATATAGAGAGGTCTTATGAAGCAAAACGATCAGTCTGTGCAAGAAACTGGACATTATTTACATCATCACCTGTAATCCAGAGCCTCATGCAATGGGGAAATCCGATTCTTTTTCACGAACTGATTCTTTTGGACAGTTCATTTCAGTGAACTGATTTAATTCACTAGTTCGTTTACACAGTAACACACACAGTAACCAGGTTTTCCATCCAAGGATTTTTTGCAAAAAAATATTTAGCGTTTCAAAATGTATAAATTTTGAAGCAATACAACTGACAAAATCTTTTTCTGTTTAACTTCAGTGCATTAATTCCACATCGATAGTTCAAATGAACATTTTGGCGAGAAAAAGGGCTTTAACGCAAATAAATGTGGTGCAACATGACAAAATTAGCCTATAGGCAGCGCCCGTGCTGTTCCTCACGTTGAAGCACCATTTCACTGAGGTTCCAAATTAAATCATGTTCATTTTATTAAATTGTATTTAAAATTATGAAAAATTATTTTATATATGGTAAGAAAAAGACGAGTTACCTTTCAAATATACATGTCTTAATGTGATGTTCCTTTAGTACGCTGCAAGTTAAAATGTATTCATTGTGTACAAAATTTTACATTAATTCATTTTGGCTTGTTAGCTTATATTTTTATTTTTGTTTGGTTTTCAGTTCTGTTCTACTGTTAAATTTAAATGATTTGTTGCGGAGTGAGGGGAAGTAAAATAGCATGGTTTTTCAATATGTTTGGCTGACTGTATTATTATGACAATGAACTGGCTGCGTTTGGTTAGTTAGTAATGCTTAGCTGCACGATCACTTTATTTTTTTTTTCCTTCTTATGAAAGTGGAAACAACTTACAATACTCCTTTTGTTGCCATATATGAGTAAGACATTATTCGAAATTATTTTAAATATTTCTTTTATTTGTGTACATTCACAATAAAAACAAAACATTGCACTTTTGTAAAACAAACAGCATGCCGCTTTCTCAAGAGCGCATCACAAAAATGAAACAAAATTCTGAATATAGGCTGCTACTTGTTGTACTTTTTTTCCTTTCATTTTGTTAATTTATTAATTATTTAGAAATATATTTTGCATATATTTGTTTCTTTTATGTATAGCTTTATTATGGTTTTCTCCTTTCGCAGAAGCACTGCAGGTGCGTGATTTGACCATGTGAATCCTCACATTCTGTTGTTTATGCTGCTTTTTACATGTATAAGATGAATTCCTGGAAAACAAATTTAGGTATTTTAATAGGTCACAGCCATGTAATTTATTTGTAATTTAACACAGCCTACTCTTGCCAGTTAACAGTTAATAATGGCTTAACGACTGTCGGTTGTCAGTTAGGAGAAACAAAATAACCGAAATTAACATTCCAATTTCCAAAACAGTCTAATAAAAGTTAATCAGAAAAACAATACCTAATAATACAACTGCACCTGTGTATGAATATTGTTTGATGCTCAGGTATCTAATCTAAATAGTGTATAGGCCTAAGTACCAAAAAAAAATAAATAAATCATAACACTTGTTCATAAACATATTTTCATGTAGACCTATACAATTAAATAATGGCCTGCATAATAAACTTTTGTTTGTTTGAAGTTTTGTTAGGGATGATGTCATCCCTAAATTTTATCGGTAAAAAGCCAGTTGGATGGAAACAAGCTGGAGACAGCAAATTTCGCAATTTTGTTTTTACGCATATTCTCTTTGTCAACAACAAAACATTGCAAAAAACTGGATGGAAACTTGACTAATGACATAACATAAATGTGATTATACTATTAAAGCACCCAATAATGATGTGAGATGTGGATGTTTTACATGTCTAAAGCATATTTAAAGCATTTAAAGTGAATAACATTGGTCTTCAGTCTGAGTCGAACTGTTTCCTCAGTTCCGCGAATTTTGGAAGAACTGGAGTGCTGAATCAGTTCATTCATCACAGGATTAGATATACAGTGATAATTTAGCTCATTTTGAGTCGGAGTGACTGTCAGGCTTCTGAAAGTGAGTTTTGAATGAGTAACCTGTAGATCTGTGCTGCTTGAGCTGCGAAACGATTCAGATGACTTAGTCTGATTTGGTGAACTGGTCCAACTAGTTCAGCAAAAACAATCGGTTCAAAAGAATGATATATTTGTGAACCAGACATCACTCCGCTTGTCTAAGGCTCTGGATTACAGGTAATAATGTTGTAAATAATGTTCAGTTTCTTGTACAGACCAGTTGATTTGCTTCTTAAGACCTCAATATCAGGGTTGCCAGGTCTTCACAACAAAACCCATCCAATTGCTACTCAAAACTAGCCCAATCGCCTTTTTTTGTCGGGGTTCCCCTGGTAAATTCGTATTTCACAGATGATTTCACAATATGATGTTTTTAAGGTCGCTTCAACCCGCAGACAACAAAAACAATCTGCAGCAACAGTGTTAAAGTAGCCCAATTCCACAGGAATACCACAGACTTGGCAACACTGCTCAATATATCGGTTAATTCATCATAGGATCAGATATACTGCGATGTTTTAGCTCATTTTGAGTCGGAGTGACTGTCAGGCATCTGAGACTGAGTTTTGATTGAGTAACTTGTAGATCTGTGCTGCCTGAGGTGCGAAGTGATTCAGACGTTTCAGTCCCATTTAATGAACTGACTCATACGGTTAAAAAAAAAAAAAAAAAAAAAAAAGAACTGGTTCAAAAGAATAATTAATTTGTGGACTGGATATCACTCCGCTTGTCTGAGGCTCCGGATTACAGGTAATAATGTTGTAAATAATGTTCTGTTTCTTGTACAGACCAATTGATTTGCTTTTTAATACCATAATATCAGGGTTGCCAGGTTTTTACAACAAAACCCACCCAATTGCTATTCAAAACTAGCCCAATCACGTTTTTTTTTTTTGCCAGGGTTCCCCTGGTAAATTCATATTTGACTGGCTAAATTTGACGTTATTGGGGTCATTTCAGCCCACAGACAACAAAAACAACCCGCAGCAGCAGCAGCGTTAACGTAGCCCAATTCCACAGGAAAACCACAGACTTGGCAACACTGCTCAATATATTGGTTAATTCATCATAGGATCAGATATACAGTGATATTTGAGCTCATTTTAAGTCGGAGTGACCGTCAGGCATCTGAAAGTGTGTTTTAATTGAGCAACTTTTAGATCTGTGCTGCTTAAGTCATGAACTAATTCAGACGTTTCAGTCTGATTTGGAGAACTGACCCATACGGTTTAAAAAAAAAAAAAAAAAGAACCGGTTGAAAAGAATGATTCATTAGTGAACCGGACATCACTCCGCTTGTCTGAGGCTCCGGATTACAGGTAATAATGTTGTAAATAACGTTCTGTTTCTTGTACAGACCAATCGATTTGCTTCTTAAGACCTTAATATCAGGGTTGCCAAGTTTTTACAACAAAATCCACCCAATTGCTACTCAAAACTAGCCCAATCATGTTTTTTTTTTTTTTTTTTGGGGGTTCCCCTGGTAAATTCGTATTTCAGGAGCTAAATATGAAATTACTGGTGTCGTTTCAACCCGCGGACATCAAAAACAACCCACAGCAACAGTGTTAAAGTAGACCAATTCCGCGGGAAAAAACGCAGACTTGGCAACACTGCCCAATATATTGGTTCATTCATCATAGGACCAGATATACTGCGATATTTTACCTTATTTTTACCTGCATCGGAGACTGAGTTTTGATTGAGTAACTTGTAGATCTGTGCTGCTTGAGGTGCAAACTGATTTAGATGTTTCAGTCCGATTTGGTGAACTGGTTCATATGGTTAAAAAAAAAGAAGAACCGGTTCAAAAGAATGATTCGTGAACCAGACATCACTCCGCTTGTCTGAGGCTCTGGATTACAGGTGATAATAATGTAAATAATGTTCAGTTTCTTGCACAGACCAATAATTTTTAATCACTGGTATTAATTTTGTGTTGCCAGATTTTGACTCTAAAGTAACTGTAGCCATTGACTTGCCTTATATGAATCATCAAGGAGCACAACATTCAGCTAATAATCTTCTTTACTGTTCTACTGAAAAAGAGTCATCTACATCATCTACATGGCCTGAGGGTGAGTACATTAACAGCATATTTTCGTTTTTTGAATGATCTCTTTAAGCTTGGAATGTAAAGCTTTCTTTGCGTGCTTCTAATCTCAACACAGATGCATTAGTTGTAACACGCATCCATAAAGGACAATTGCACATAATCCCTGATGAGCCCACACTCTATTTACCAAGTTGGAAAAGCAGAGAGTGTTGGAAGCGGTTCAAATGGCTGTCTCGTTCAATCCCCACCGCGTCAGTCAGAGCCCGAGCGCTGTATGCCAGCAGCGGAGCAGCACTTGCCATTCTGACGGCCGAAGTCAAATATGCTGGATCTCATTTGTATACAGATCACAGGCCGTGCTGTAATACTCCAGCGTTCACCCAGACAATGGAGCCATTGTGAATTAGGATCAGTTGCACATGTCGCGCTGCTATACGGACATGCAGCGAACACGAGCGTGCGTGTGCGCCTCGTCACGGGCTGGAACGCAACCCAACGCAAAACTGCAAACAAACCGCTCTAGTGGACTTCAGTGTGGAAATGCATTCAGGACGATTAGAGCTGCTGTAATTGCAGATATCGGGAACATGTCAGATTGTGTGCGTTTAGAAAAGGCGATTTAGATTTGCAGAGCTTTTGTCATGTAATACTGTTGTTGCCATTGTGTTGAAGTCAGAAAGACCATCAGATTCCATCCCGTAATTATTTGCAACGCTTACAGTGGTGCACATAATTATCTAAAAAAAATCAATATTGTTTGCTTTAGATATCTGCTAATCCAAAGCACTCACAATCCAAATATCAGCAAACAATCATTTAGCTGCTAATTGCAAAGCTAAACAAATTCACGGGACCCCTGTAGCTCTGAGTTGCACAAGCGGTGTTTACTACAAGAAGTTAAGCACTGCTATTACTGAGGAGAGGTGTGTGTTATTTTACTGAGTGATCAGACTTATAATGACGATAAAACAGGTGAAAAAACCTCACAGACACACTGTTTTAAGATTTGAGGGTGGACTTTTCACACAAGACAGTAAAAAAAAAAAAAAAAAAAAAAAACACCTTAGCAACCATCCAAAAGGTCCCAGTAAACAAAGAAGACAACCTAGCAACCACTTGGACCCTAGAAATCCCCAAGAACACCAGTTGCAACTCAAAACACCCTAGCAACAACTCAAAACACCATAGCAAACCAACAGAACACCCTATCAATGTCTTAGCGACCAACCAGAACACACAACTACCCAGAATGCCCTAGCAACTACATTGAACACCGTAACAACCATCCAGGATGCCACAGCGAGCACTCAGAACACCCTAGCAATCACCTATAATGCCCTAACAACCACCTAGGATTCCTCAGCAATGATTCGAGAACACTATAGCAACCACCCAGAACACTGTAACAATCTCCTAGCAACCACTCAGAACACACAACTACCCAGAATGCCCTATAGAACATTCCATCAACCATCCAGGATGCCATAGCAACCACCCAGAACACCTTAGCAACCACTCAGAGTGCCCAAGCAACCACCTATAATGCTCTAACAACCACCTAGGATTCCACAGCAACCAATCAGAACACTCTAGTAACCTCCCAGAATGCCCTAGCAAGCACCCAGAACACCCTAATAATGTCCTAGCAACCACCCAGAAGACCCCTACAACCACCCAGAATGCCCTAGCAACCACCTACAACACCGTAACAACAACCCAGAATGACCTAGCAGCCACCCAGAACACTATAACAATGTCCTAGCAGCTACCCAGAAGACCCTTACAACCACCAAAAATGCCCTAGCAACCACCTATAACACCATAACCACCACCCAAAATGCGCTAGCAACCACACAGAATGCCCTAGCAACAAACAGTGTAACAACAACCCAGAAAGCCTTAGCAGCCAAGACTGTAACAACCCAGAATACCCTAGCAACCACCCAGAACACCCTAACAATCTCCTAGCAACCACCCAGAAGACCCTTGCAACCACCCATAACAACCACCCAAAATGCCCTAGCAACCCCACAGAACACTGCAGCAACAACCTTGAATGCCCTAGCAACAACCCAGAATGTCCTAGCAACAAACAGTGTAACAACAACCCAGAATGCCTTAGCAGCCAACACCGTAACAACCCTGAATACCCTAGCAAACACCGTACGACAACCCAGAATGCCCTAGCAACCACCCAGAACATCCTAACAATGCCCTAGCAACCACCCAGAAGACACTTGCAACCACCCATAACAACCACCCAAAATGCCCTAGCAACCCCACAGAACACTGCAGCAACAACCTTGAATGCCCTAGCAACCACCCAGAATGCCCTAGCAACAAACAGTGTAACAACAACCCAGAATGCCTTAGCAGCCAACACCGTAACAACCCTGAATACCCTAGCAACAAACACCGTACGACAACCCAGAATGCCCTAGTAACCACCCAGAACATCCTAACAATGCCCTAGCAACCAACCAGAACACTGTAACAACAACAACCTAGAGTGGCCTAGCAACTATCCAAAACACCCTAGCAACCACCAAGAATGCCCTAGCAATAATCAGTGTAACAACAACCCAGAATACCCTAGCAATCAACGCTGTAACAACCCAGAATGGCCTAGCAACCACTGAGAACACCCTAAGAATGCCCTAGCAATGACCCAGAACACTGTAACAACAACCCAGAATGCCCTAGCAACTATCCAAAACACCCTAGCAACCACTCAGAACACTGTAACAACAACCCAGAATGCCTTAGCAACCAACACTATAATAACAACCCAGAATGCCCTAGCAACGACCCAGAACACCATAACAACCACCCAGAATGCCCTAGCAACCACCTAGAACACTGTAAAAACAACCCAGAATGCCCTAGCAACCACCCAGAACACTCTACTGTAGCAACTGCCCAAAACACCAAGCCTAGCAACCACCCACATCCATGCAATCAATCAAAAACACTTTAGCAGCCGCAGAGCAACATATTAAAGAGCAGCCGTGTCGGCCACATGTAATGCTCCTAACTGAGCTCGTCCAGTTCATTGTTTACCTTCACTTATTGTCATTTCATTCATCACGTATCGGCTTTGAGATTTTACCGTCGGCCTAAATGTACTTCAATCCGTCGCTAATCAAATCAGCCTGTTGTGTTCCGCTACAGGAAAGATGGCCTGACTCGAGCATGTTGCAAACACAGGCAGAGATCGATCGGAGTGATCTAATTGGATATATTTCCTCTGACGCTTCCCTCGGCTGAATGCTGATGATGGAGAGTCTCACAGGCAGCCGCCGGCTCTCTGAGAGCAGAAGACCTGGCCTGGCCAATAAGATGTGTTAAGGAGTTTTTCCAGAGCCTTGCCAGCAAAGAAGTGCATGTCAATTTATCTTCCAGCCCTTTTTAAAGGTCTTGTCCAAGTTAAAGGGATACTTCACCCAAAAAAAAAAAAAATGTACTTACCCTCAGGCCATCCAAGATGTGGTTGAATTTTTTTTCTTCAGCTGAACAGTAAAGATGATTTTTAGCAGAAACACATCGCTTCGCTTCACTTTTGTGTTGCCTGTATATACCTTTTTGACTCTCAAAGTGACGGTAGTCATTGACGTGCATTATATGAGTCACTAAGGAGCACAGTTTCAGCTAAAAACCTTCTTTACGGTTCTACTGAAGAAAAAAAGAAAGTCACCTACATCTTAAATGGCCTGAGGAGTACATTAACAGCGAACTTTCCTTTTTTGGGTGAACTATCCCTTTAAGGAGACTTGCCAGCAATGAAGCGCATGTCAATTTATCTTCCAGGCCTTTTTAAAAGTCTCGTCTGAGTTAAAGCCCACCAACACGATATCTCAGCGTTAATCTTCCTGCAAGAATATTTCCTTTACTTCACTACAACAAACCTACTCTTTTCCACATGGCCATTTGAGGGTTTATGAACTTGTTTATGTGTCTGCTAATTCAGTTTACATAACACGTATTACGTTAGCATTAGTGAGCATTACCGGCGGGCTGAGAGTATTACATGTTACTGTATCCTTATTTCCTCAATCCGCTTTCACAAATTACTCAGCATTTAGGGGCGTCACGCACCGTTTTTCCCCCCGGCTCACTTTGTACGAGAGCTAAAACAGAAGAACAAAACTTTACATACTTTGTGTAAGACAGTCTGGTGGTGAAGTTTGAAGGTTTATAGATAGAGAGGTAGAGAGACCATGCAGAACACCCTAGCAACCACCCCAAACCCCCTAACAACCACCCAAAATGCTCTAATACCAACCCAGAAAGCAACCAAAAACACCCTAGAAATCCCCCACAACACCCTAGTGACCATCCAAAATGCCCTACCAGCCACCTAAGATGCCCTAAAAACCACCTAGGACACCCTAGAAACCAACTAGAACCATCAGAACACCCTAAAAATCCCCCAGAACACCCAAAATGCCCTAGTAACCACCCAGGATGTCCCAGAAACTGCCCTAAAAAACCTAGCAACCACCTATGTTGCCCTGAAACCACCTAGAAAACCCTAACAACCACCTAAGATGCCACAGAAACCACCTAGAACCATCAGAACACCCCAGAAATCCCAGAACACCCAAAATGCCCTAGCAACCAACCAGGATACTCTAGAAACTGCCTAAAAAACCCTAGCAACCACCCAAAATGCCCTAATATCAACCCAGAATGCCACCAAAAACACCCTAGAAATGCCCCACAACACCCTAGTGACCATCCAAAATGCCCTACCAATCACCTAAGATGCCCTAAAAACCACCTAGGACACCCTAGAACCAACTAGAACTGTCAGAACACTCTAAAAATCCCCCAAAACACCCAGGACGCCCTAGAAACTGTCCAGAAAACCCTAGCCACCACATAGAATGCCCTAAAAACACCTAGAACATCCTAGCAACCATCTAGAAAAAACCACCACAGAAACCATCAGAACACCCTAAAAATCCCCCAGAACACCCAAAACGCCCAAGCAACCACCCAGGATGCCCTAGAAACTGCACAGAAAACCCTAGCAACCACCTAAGATGCCACAGAAACCACCTAAATCCATCAGAACACCCCAGAAATCCCAGAACACCCAAAATGCCCTAGCAACCACCCAGGATACTCTAGAAAATGCCTAAAAAAAACCCTAGCAACCACCTAGGATTTAAAAACACCTAGAACACCCTTGCAACCACCCAGGATGCTCTAGAAACTACCTAGAACTGCCAGAACACTTTCCTAACAACCATCCAGAACGCCCTAGAAACTGCCCAGAAAACCCTAGCAACCACATAGGACACCCTAGCAACCACCTATGACACCCTAGAACCCACCTAGAACACCCTAGCAACTATCTAGGGCACCCTAGGAACCAACTAGAACCATCAGAACACTCTAAAATCCTCTAGAACACCCAAAATGCCCTAGCAACCACTCAGGATGCCCTAGAAACAGTCCAAAAAACCCAGCAACCACCTAGGATGCTCTAAAAAAAAACACCTAGAACGCCCAAGCAACCACCTAGGATGCCCTAGAAACCACATAGAACCATCAGAACACTCTAAAAATCCCCCAGAACACCCAAAATGTCCTAACGACCACCCAGGACACCCTTGAAACTGCCCAGAAAACCCTAGCAACCACATAGAATGCCCTAAAAACACCTAGAACACCCTAGCAACCATCTAGGACACCACAGAAACCATCAGAACACCCTTAAAATCCACCAGAACACCCAAAATGCCCTAGCAACCACCCAGGACGCTCTAGAAACCGCCTAGAAAACCCAAGCAACCGCCTAGGATGCCCTAAAAACCACCTAGAACACCCTAGCAACCACCCAGGATGCCCAAGTAGCTACCTAACAATGCTTTAGCAACCACCCAACCGCATCATCCTAGCAACTACTCAGAATGCCCTAGCAACTACCCAGAACACCATAGCAACCACCTAGGACGTCCTAGAAACCACCTAGAACCATCCAAACACCCCAGAAATCCCCCAGAACATCCCAAATGCCCTAGCAACCACCCCGAACAATAGAATAACATAACATAACCACAGATAGATAGATAAATTAATAGATTCTTGAATTACAATTGAGCAGATTTCTCGATTCAGTTCAAAGTCAGTTGTTGAGTTCTGCATGGCTCTGGTTAACATTTACGGTTTCTCTGTAGGTCTTCACTCAGGCACGGCTCATCCACAAACACACTGAGGCCGCAGCATTTGTGTCTCTGTTAGGCGCTAAATGAAAATGAATTCATTTCCTGTATCTCCAGCTGCTCTGTATCACTGACACTCTATATCTCAGCAGAACAGATAACGCTTACGCTATTTAATACATCTTCACTAATGTTTTCCCAAATACATCCCGTATGCACCCACAATCAGGTCCCTATGCAATCACACTATTTATTTGGCCTGTAATAAAGCGTTTGTTTCTTTATGTCGGCGTGTGATGCATTGAGAGCAATGATCACTGGACTCACTGATGACACTGAGAAACACCAGCTGCTGAAACTCTAAGAACAGCTGGAAATCAGAGCTGCGCTTCTCAACCCCAAAACCACTCTCACGTCCCACCATGCTGAATGCAAACAAATAAAATGCAACTAGTGTATATTAGGGATTGCAAAATAAAATAATTAGACTTAACTTTTACACTAACAAAACAAATCCCATATCCGTTGCTTTCAATGTCAAGGACTGTTTAACATTAAAAGAAAAAAAATCTTCATCAGAGGATTTGTATGGAAACCTGCTTCTGCCAAAGAATAAAAAAAATAATAATAAAAAAACAAATGTAATTAATCTTTATCTCATAATACTGAGTTGAGAGATATAATTTTGTAAATTGCGAAATATAAACTGATGAAATATAAAATAAATTTCTTTCTCGCAATTGTATTTTTTCCACCACAGATTAAAATAAAATAAATAAATACATAAAGGTAATTTGTGACTTTTTAATCTTGCAATTACTGTGTGAGCTTATATCTTGCCATTCTGAGTTCACCTCTCACACTTCTGGGTTTGTCTTGCAATAAAATGACTTTCTTCCTCACCAAAAAAAAAAGAAAAGTTATTTGTGTTTTTTTTTATCTTGCTATTATGACTTTTCTCAGAAGTGTGAGCTTATATCTTGCCGTTCTGAGTTTATGTCTCACAATTTGAAGTTTACATATCACAAAAAAAAAAAAATGTAATTGCAACTTTTTATATTGCAACTAGGACTTGTTTTCTCAGAAGTGTGAATTTATATCCCTCAATTCAGAGTTTATATGTTACAATTCAAAGTTTATGTCTTGCAATCGAGAGGTATAGTGGAGGTCAAAAGTTTACATCCCCCTTTCAGAATCTGCAAAATGTTACTTATTTTACCAAAAAATAAGAGGGATCATACAAAATGCTTGTTATTGTTTATTTAGTACTGACCTGAATAAGATATTTCACATAAAAGATACATACATATACATTTACATATAGTCCACAAGAGAAAATAATAGCTGAATTTATAAAAATGACATTCAAAAGTTTACATTCCCTTGATTCTTAATACTGTGTTGTTACCTGAATGATCCACCGCTTTTTTTTTGTTTGTTTGTTTGTTCATGAGTCCCTTGTTTGTCCTGAACAGTTAAACTGCCAGCTGTTCTTCAGAAAAATCCTTCAGCTCCCAAAAAATTATTTGGTTTTCCAGCATTTTTGTGTATTTGAACCCTTTCTAACAATGACTCTATGATTTTAAGATTCATCTTTTCACACTGAGGACAACTGAGAGACTCAAATGCAACTATTACAGAAGGTTCAAACACTCACTGATGCTCCAGAAGGAAAAACCATGCATTAAAAGCCGGGGCTGAAAACTTTTGAACAGAATGGAAATGTGTAAAAAAAAAAATTTATTTCGCCTAAATATCATATTTTTTCAATTAGTACTGCCCTTCAGAGGCTACAGAAAAACTTACAGGTTTCCCAGAAGACAAAATAAGTTAAATTTACCCTGATGTTTACATTCAAAAAGTTTTCATACAGTCATTTTTGGAAGAGTTCAATTATACAAAAATGCTGAAAAACCAAAGAATTTGTAGGACCTGAAGGAACAAACAAGGGACTCATGAACAACTATCACTAAACAAATAAACAGCTGTGGATCATTCAGGTAACAACACAGTGTTAAAGGGGTCATCGGATGCCCATTTTCCACAAGTTGATATGATTCTTTAGGGTCTTAATGAAAAGTCTATAATATACTTTGGTTAAAAATTTTCAATGGTAGTGTAAAACAACACCCTTTTTACCTTGCCAAAATCAGCTCTGCAAAAATCATCTCATTCTGGTCGAGGCTGCTTTAAATGTTAACGAGCTCTGCTCGCCCCGCCCCTCTCTTCTGTCTGTGGAGTGACGAGCCTGTTTACTTTAGCCGCAAAACTTGCTAACTAGCACATTATTAGGAAAGACGAAAGCAAAGATTCATAAAAAAACGCTTATACTCACTTCTGCTGTAAGTGAAGCTGGATCACGAATGATTCGCGCGAACATAGACAGATATATTGAGATCAGGAGGCGCATTCCCTTCACAAACAAACATAATCCACTGCATCTTCAGCGGCTCAGATGTCGGGAGTAAATGACGACCGCTACTTTCATTATTAAATCCAGCAACACAACACCTCAAACGCTCAATCTGAGATATTCTTGTCTAGCTTACATCCCTGCTCCCACATTGAAACAAAGAGGGCGGACTGTTACAGCTGATCTAAGGTAAGACGCTCATGACAATCAACTATCGTGGGAGCGGCCTCTGTTAGTGTGACATGTACAGTTGCAATCGAAATTATTCAACCCCCTTGACCTGCAAGACATTTTGCTGCAGAGAACAAAATTTTGTGAAAACAATTCAACAAAGCCATCAGTACACTAGTAGAGAAAGTTTATTCATACACATTTGAGTAATTTTGAGAACGTAAGTTGATGACTAATGAAAGAAAATGAAATTGGCTCTAAACATTCATGTTCAAAATTATTCAACCCCCAAAAGTAAAATCTGGTGCAGAATCTTTTATTCCTTAAAACCACCAATAAACGCTGTTTGGAAGTGCTTAGAAGCTTCTGTCACCTTTCTACTGCAATCTTGGTCCATTCCTCGCCTGAAAAAGCTTTCAGATCACTGATAATCTTTGGTTGTCACATTGCCACTGCTTTTTTCAAATTCAACCAAATATTTTCAATGAGAATTAAATCTGGAGACTGAACAGGCCACTCAAGAACATTCTATGACTGATCCCTGAACCAAGCGTAAGTAGATTTGGATGTATACTTTGGGATTGCTGTCCTGCAAGAAAGTCCACTGATCATCAGCTTCAGTCTTTGCATCAAAGGCATCACAATTCTTGCCAAAATGGCCTGATACTTCAAAGAATCCAGGATGTCCTTCATACAGTCATGTTTTCCACTTCCTGCTAAAGTAAAACAACCCCATAACATGACTGATCCACCTCAATGTTTGACAGTGGAGATGGTGTTCTTCTGCTAATAAGTTTTGCCTTTTTTGCACCAGACATACTGCTGATCCACAGGTCTAAAACGTTCCAGATTGGTCACATCACTCCATAAATCATTCTTCCAGAACTCCGCAGGTCTATCCAGATGAATTTTAGGATGTTTAAGTCTGTCTTTTTATTCTTCTTGGGCAAGAGTGGTATTCTGCAAGATGCCTCAACATGAACGCCATACTTGTCTTGTGTTCATCTTATACTCTGCATTGAAATGTTTTTCCTCCTTTTGTTGGGTCATATTGCAAGTCTTTGGCTGTACATTGCAGGTTTTTCTCAGTTGCTCTGATCAAACATTTTATGATATTGTGCTTTTTTTGTTCAACTCCCTCAAAGGTTTTCTGGTACAACACACTTCAAACTAAGGAATAAGGCTGCCAGATGCGTCTCTAGGAACTTTTAATGTCTTGGAAATCTTAATGTAGCCTTAGACTTTCTAATAAAATAAGACAATTTCTTCTCTATAGTTTTTGTGAGAGCTCTTTTGACTAATGTGTCATATTAGCGACTCAACTTCAGCACATGCATGGGCTAACCGTATGTATGTCACACCCCAAGCTAATTCTGTTTTTTAATAAAGTTTATAAAGGCTTAATTGTGTTTTAAGACAATTTTGTTCCCTACCATAAAAAATAAGTGACTTAAAATGGCAATGTTGAACAGGGGTTGAATAATTATGACACAGGTGTGATATTAAAAAATCCTATAACTCAAAAACATTACATTCTATATTGACATTATAACTTTTAATATGCCATTAAACTGTTGTAGATGCAATTTTTATAAAGTCCTGAATCTTCAGAAAAGCTTGTATTTGTAAAGTACTATCGTCTCTGGGGGGTTGAATAATTTTGATTGCAACTGTAGCATCTGAGAATGGCTTGATTTGAAAAAGGGGATATTATTTTTACAGATTAATTAAAAACCACTGCATGGATTTTTATCATTATAGGGTAGATGTGTACATACACTGCCAACACACATTAATGTTCAAACAACATGTAAAAGTGAACTTTGCATCCGATGACCCCTTTAAGAATCAAGCACATGTAAACTTTTGAACAAGGTAATTTTTATAAATTCAACAATTATCTTCCCTCGTGGACTATATGGAAACATCTTTTATGTGAAATATCTTTTTCAGGTCAGTACTAAATAAACAATAACATGCATAATAATAATTAACATTTTGCAGATTCTGAAAGGGGGGTGTAAACTTTTGACCTCAACTGTATCTCACAACTGAGTTTATATCTTTTTTCTTGCAACTGTGAGAAGCTCAGAATTGTAAAAAAAAAAAAAAAAAAAAAAATTGCAATTTTTATTTTTTTCTCAGAAGTGTGTTTTACATCTCACAATAAAATTAATTTTCTTTCTTGCAAAATATACATAAATAAGGTAATTGCAAATTTTTATCTTTCAATTACAATTTTTCTCAGAAAATTGAGTTTATAACTCTCAATTTTTAGATTTTTATAGTCTCAATTTTTAGTTTATATCAGAGTTTGTGTCTTGCAATTGTGAGAAGCTCGGAATTGGCAAAAGAAAAAACTCAGAATTGCAAGATTCTGCTTTTTCTTTCTCATAATTCGAACCACAATTTAAAAAAAAAGAAATTAAGTGCAACTCACAATTCTGACTTTATTTCTCACAATTGTGACTTCATATCTCACTATTCTGACTTTTTAAATCAGGATTGCAAGAAAAATGTCCAAATTGTGAGATATAAAGTCGCAATTATATTTTTTATTATTTTATCCTGTGGCGGAAACAATTGGCCCTTTACAATCCATCACAAACATTTGCACAAACAAGATCTACTGTCTCAAGGTTTAATGTATTCAGAAAAGAGCTTTCATGGCAATAACCAGGGTTTAACCAGCCGCCCTGGGCAGAGAAACGAAGAAATCCAGCCCTGTGAACAATTCATTCTGTTATCATCACTGCAATGAAACCAGAGGCCATTTGGTCTGAACTTACAGATATCACAACATCACTGGCCTATAAAAAATAATTGAGCTATCATCGAGACAAATAAAAAGTGAATAAAAGGAAATTCATTATACGGCAGTTCTTCAAGAAGAAAACGGATCGACAATTAAAAGCGGCTAGCTTCTTGTGATAAAGCGTTTCGTCTGAATAGAGTCAGAACTAAATGACCAAACACAATGGACTGAGAACGAGACTATAATTGCTCATTCTGCAGCCATTTTTTATGGAAGTGACGGTGGAATATCAATTTTCGTGCCATTTCGAGGCACTCGATCAAACTGCGCTGGTCTAACGTAAAGGTTTGTGAACATAAAGAGATGCAAACATCACAGATATCGAAGAGTATGTGTGTCATGTAAAAAAAAAAGGGAAGGATTTCTGGATTTAATTACTATTTCTATCAACACTCATGAAGTGATTTCTCAAGATGAGCCTCTCCTTTAATTCCAGCCTCTTAATGTGGGAATGTTAAAATGCTTCTGCGAGGCCAGACCAAACATCCTCTCACAGATATCACACTTGACACTGATAGTGCTCTCCGTCTGACCTTATTTTGCTCATTTTTCATGGACGCTGGCTGTTCTAGGTTACCAGACTGCTTGAGAAAGAATGTGCTAATGTCTTTTGTGCTTAAAAATGGAATGCAACTACAAAACTAGTACAACGTAACAAACAAAAACTGTATAATAAAATTCTAATAATTCACTTCAGGTCATGTAATATTGCAAACACAGTCAGTCTGATGCACGTCATGCCTCACACAATCTAACTACGATAATGCACAACAATCTGTCTCTTGAAGTTAAAATCCTTTTCATTTTCTCTACAGATGAGCTGATTTTTAATGATAATGCACAAACCTTCCTAGACAGACAGAGTACCAAACTTAGATTTGAAACAAAGTGTTTGAGCTTGAGGGGGAAAAGTGTACTTGTAACTGAAGAGTTTATTTGTAAAAACAGATAACTCCATTTTTAACAATTTTCCAAAAATCTTATTTTAAATTGCGCATTCCAATTAGTCTCAAAACAAGATTAATTGGATTTTATTTTTTTTAACAGTTATTTTCATAGGCTTTTATGCCTTTTATTAGGATAGGACAGTAGAGACATGACAAGAAAGCATTGGGTGGAGAGAAGGGAGCGGGATCGGCAAAGGACCTCGAGACGGGAATCAGTTGCACTACATTGTACACACTAACCACTAGGCCATTAGCACCGACATGCAAGTTGGAATCTTTTGATTAAGTAAAAATAACAAAAAAATAAATAAATACAGCTAACTAACAATAAAACACAATAAAAACATGATAACAATAAAAAATATGATTTCTGAAAATGTCAAAAGAGTTAACTCTTCAATTGTTCTATGCATCTTATAAAGCTTTGCAAATTACACAATTAAAGAAAAATGATACAAATGTATAATAAATATAAATCAATAAATAGTATATTCAAATAAAACAAACTAATTATAGTAAATATTATATATATATATATAAAAATATTATATACAATATGTAATTTTATATATATATATATATATATATATATATATATAATATAAATATAATACTGTATATAAATAGATATACATAAAATATAACTCTAAATTAAAATAAAATATATTAATAAAATATTATTATATTATTTTATCGCAAATGACAGTTAAATAAAAAATGATGGTGCAAACATATAAAGTAAAAAATATATAGTGAAAATTTGATATATATAGTTTTTATATTAATATATTATATATGATATACATATTACATATACATAAAGTATAATATATATATATATATATATATATATATATATATATATATATATATATATATATATATATATAGTAAAATATAGTATAAATATATAGTATAATAAAATATACAAATTATTATTAATATTATTAAAAACTTAAGAGCTTTGCAAATGACACAGATGAATACAAAATGACAATTCGACACAAGTATAGCCAAATCAGAACAAAATCTTGTACTATATATATATATATATATATATATATATATATATATATATATATATATATATATATATATATATATAAAATTATTCATTATTATTATTTATAAATATATAATTACAATAAAAAATAATTTATATAATTCATATATAATCATTTTAAGTACATACATAAACCAAAAATTAGTTATAAAATTATAATAAAATATAGTACAAATTTAAATATATATTATATAGGAAGATTATACAATAGTCAACATTTGAAGTGGATCAAAACCATTCAAAGTTGTCCTAAAACCAAAGCAATACCCGTTCTTGTCCTAGGACAACTTTGATGAGCTTTTTTTTAACCACTTCAAATGTTGACTACTATATATGGCAAAATTTGATATATTACATATATAATTTTATAGGAGTAGTTTAATTACATTTTATTTTTTTATTTTATTTATTTATTTTTGTAATATTTTCATTAATGTTAGAGCTGGTTTGGATTTGGTTCATGATTTAAGAATTTACTTAAATTATTTTTTAAAATAAACAGGCAAAATACTTCTGGAATGTATGCAGTCACTGTTATGCTGTGTGTATCTTGACCTCTTAAATAAGTTTCCATGAAAGTCACGCATATTGCATTACATAATTAGCATCATAAACAAACAGCACAAGAGCATCTCATCCTAGAACGGTTTCTCAGTTACTGTAAGCCCCAGTTTAGGAGCTGTTCATATCAAACAATCTCTGCACTGTCATCTTTCCACTACTGTTTTGAAGTATTTAATTTTCTTTTTTTAACTCGGCCTGCTGCTAGCCTTAATGGTAATTAAAATCGTGATTCAAGCATCACAAGCGGCGTCTCCCGGTACGATCGGCGTGAACTATCGCCGGAAAACGGCGAGTGTTAATTGTCGCCCCAGGAGAGACTCTTTAACCGCACAGCATGCCTTCAAATCCTTAACATCTCCTTGTTTTGATCAAAGAAGGCGAGCGCTGCGGGTAAACTCACAAATCAGATGGAGGAGAAGCGACGACTTTAATTTCTGGAGACTGGTGAGATGAACGTCGCCGGGTGACGGCGGGATGATTAGCCGAAGGATGTGATTGAGCGACGTTACGCCGTACGATTCAAACTGCGGAAACAACACAAATGAGTATGTTTCAGACAGCCCTCCCTCCTCTACGCTTCACACACAAGATGTTTTGAAATATGGGTGTTATAAAGCCATAGCCGGGGGTCAGCGGTCCAGACAGTGGCCCACCTGCTATTGGTACTGTAAAAACACTGTGAGCGATGACAGCTTTCCAATAGCTGTGATGCTGAATAGACCCAGGAGCAATGACAGAATTAACCCGCTACGCTCGTATTTACCACAGAGATGAGAAATAAAGCAGCGCTACTCAAAACATGCTTCCCTGCAATGCATTTCAAACTTACAGTAAATGAATGTTTAATTAAATTCACACTATTTTTGTTTTTGAAAATAGTTTTTCCACTTGAGTCATTTACAAATGCTTTGTGAATCAATCAATTAAACTGCATCATTAAACAGAACTGGTTCAAAAGAATGATTCATTTGCAAGTTCTTCCTAAAAACACTTAAAGAAAGCATTATGAACAAAACAAAAAATCATTTATGTGGAAGCAACATTACTCATGTTATAAAGAAATGCAAATGATGTAACTGAATAAAAACTGCAATAAAAATAATTGCTATAAGCCATAAATTAAATATAAGTAATACATAAATGTAATGTAGTAGCATAATATTTTGATTAAGGTTACAGCTTACAATTAATATACTAAAAACGGCATAATTTAGGTATATAAGCATAATATAA